>OX608082.1:40686474-40921427 GCA_951509765.1 Sphenella marginata
AGAAATTTTGTGTATACAGTTGGCAAGAACAAACAAACAAAAGGGAATTAATTGAAGTGGAGATAAGTGCATTGTGACGTCACAGGGCATCATTGCTTAGTGTTGGAATTTTCTAACAGCGGCTTTGGTGCAGACACGAGTTCGAATCCGTGTCCGAAAAGGGATCTGATGATGAGCCTGGAAACTCTGAAACATGTAATCCTATCCATCGCTGTTGATTTTTCCTTTGTAATTTTTCTCCATTTATCAATTTTTCCCAAAAAAACTGACAATTAAATTCATTACGAATTATTGTTTATTTGGTCTCGAGCTTGCAAAAACTTACAAATATGTAAACAAAATAGACCGCAAAAATCCAACAACAAAATACATTGAAACCATAGCACGGGTTTACGTACATATGTAAATATGTACAAACAATAAGACCAACACACATCATAACATATAGGCTGCATGTCTTAAGAAATTTTGTGTATACAGTTGGCAAGAACAAACAAACAAAAGGGAATTAATTGAAGTGGAGATAAGTGCATTGTGACGTCACAGGGCATCATTGCTTAGTGTTGGAATTTTCTAACAGCGGCTTTGGTGCAGACACGAGTTCGAATCCGTGTCCGAAAAGGGATCTGATGATGAGCCTGGAAACTCTGAAACATGTAATCCTATCCATCGCTGTTGATTTTTCCTTTGTAATTTTTCTCCAATTATCAATTTTTCCCAAAAAAACTGACAATTAAATTCATTACGAATTATTGTTTATTTGGTCTCGAGCTTGCAAAAACTTACAAATATGTAAACAAAATAGACCGCAAAAATCCAACAACAAAATACATTGAAACCATAGCACGGGTTTACGTACATATGTAAATATGTACAAACAACAAGACCAACACACATCATAACATATAGGCTGCATGTCTTAAGAAATTTTGTGTATACAGTTGGCAAGAACAAACAAACAAAAGGGAATTAATTGAAGTGGAGATAAGTGCATTGTGACGTCACAGGGCATCATTGCTTAGTGTTGGAATTTTCTAACAGCGGCTTTGGTGCAGACACGAGTTCGAATCCGTGTCCGAAAAGGGATCTGATGATGAGCCTGGAAACTCTGAAACATGTAATCCTATCCATCGCTGTTGATTTTTCCTTTGTAATTTTTCTCCAATTATCAATTTTTCCCAAAAAAACTGACAATTAAATTCATTACGAATTATTGTTTATTTGGTCTCGAGCTTGCAAAAACTTACAAATATGTAAACAAAATAGACCGCAAAAATCCAACAACAAAATACATTGAAACCATAGCACGGGTTTACGTACATATGTAAATATGTACAAACAACAAGACCAACACACATCATAACATATAGGCTGCATGTCTTAAGAAATTTTGTGTATACAGTTGGCAAGAACAAACAAACAAAAGGGAATTAATTGAAGTGGAGATAAGTGCATTGTGACGTCACAGGGCATCATTGCTTAGTGTTGGAATTTTCTAACAGCGGCTTTGGTGCAGACACGAGTTCGAATCCGTGTCCGAAAAGGGATCTGATGATGAGCCTGGAAACTCTGAAACATGTAATCCTATCCATCGCTGTTGATTTTTCCTTTGTAATTTTTCTCCAATTATCAATTTTTCCCAAAAAAACTGACAATTAAATTCATTACGAATTATTGTTTATTTGGTCTCGAGCTTGCAAAAACTTACAAATTAGATTTTTTTGTACAATGTGCGTCTCTTGTAGGAGTAAAATATCTGGTTTATGTTGGGCTACAAGGTGTTCGAGTGCAAATTTGTTGTTTGTGTATCCTTGTATGTTCCACTGTAGAATTGATAAATTAATACCAATATCCATTGAGCTTGAGTTAGATATTTTTTTTTTTTTTTTTTTAGTTTTGTTTGTTTTATTGTTGTCGCTTTGGGAGTGTGCTTTTATATGTGTTGGGTGAGATAACAGTTTTGAGATCTGGAAATCTCCTGTAAAGTTGAGAGCACGGTGACATTTCAATGTCGCTGCTCTCTGAAATGAGCATATCAATGTCATTACTTTCTGTAGGAGCGATGTTGGATTCTTCCGCGTTGTTTGTTGTAGTTTCTTCGGCTGACGTGTTGCTTTCTGTTTGAATTGTTGGATTTTTATTGTTTGTTTTTTCAGTAGAGTTGGATGGTATACTATCATTGTTGGTGATTTTTGCTACGTCTTGGATATGATCGATTTGCATAGGTGCATTTTCTTCGTTTGTTGTTGTTGCGTTTGGTGTTGTTGTCGTTGCTTTTGCTGTTGATGTTGTGCTGTCGTTGCTTTTAGTTTATCTTTCTGTGATATTTGTATTGGTGCTATTGTTCTTTATGATTTGTGCTATTGTTGGTTTTTTAAACGGTAAAATTTCAAAGGCAAGTGGGTTGTTGTTATATGTTTTCCAGGCTTCCCTCACAGTGCATCTGAGTTCAATTTTTATTTTGTTAATTGTTTTGTGTTTAATAAAGCATGGACAAGCGGGATCGTTTGACGCGTGTTTGTCATTGTTACAGTTTACGCAGAATTTTTTTTGGCATGTTTCATGCGGTGGCGGCTCTGCACATTCTTTGCACAATTCAATACCCTTGCACCATTTCTTCGTGTGACCCAGTTTTTGACATTTTTAGCACCTCATGGGATTTGGTATATATTCTTGTACCTATAGCGACTAGCTTTTCGTCGGCTTTTTTTAGTATCTTCTTTACTTCAACAACCTTTTGTTTGGCTAGCCCTTCTACCACCTCTTCTTCTGTTAAGTTGATAATATTTCTTGAGAACACTCTACCTTGAATGGTATTAAGTGTTTTGTGGGAAGTAATTTTTACGGGTATTACTCCGATGTGCGTGGCTTTCATGAACTTTTCAGCAGCCTTTAGGTTGTTTGTTTTAATAAGTAAATCTTCTGACCTAAGTGCTGATACATTTGAGTACTCCGTGGTTATATGTTTTATTCCTCTTTCTATTGAAAATACGTTGTATGATGAGAGTGTGCGTATTGTTTCATTCTCCACTGGCCCTGTACCGGCGGCTACAAGGTAGCGCGGAATATAGTCATCAGATGGTTTACGTTCTGGTAGAGGCATGAAGTTCATCTCGTTTATTTTTGGACGTTTGGGTTATCCGGATCGAGGTCTTTGAACCGGTTCCTATGGGGGTGGTCAGCCCCTCTCATCCTGAATTGGTTTTGTGTCGCTATTTATGTAGTTGTTTTTATATTTTATATAAAGACAAAAGGAAATAAAGAACACGATTTGTGCGCAAAAAGTCTTACTGACTGACACTGCTTGTTGTAATACCGAAAGTGATAGACGATCTTAACACGGCGGTTGCCCGAACAAGACTGAATTTTTTACTCACTTATGTTAGTAAGCTAGAGAGAGCAGTAAACATCCTTAGCTATGTGATGAGATTTCTCAGAAAGGTGAAAGATAGGGTAAAGGTGAGGAAATCTAAAAGAAGGAAGATAGATACCTATACGCCTATGGCTGAAGAGAAGGCTTCGGCATTAGAATATATGCTGAGGAAGGCTCAGCAGACATTTTATGGGAAAGATTATGCTGCATTACAAAACGGGAAAGACCTGAAAAGAGTCGAATTGAGGCAGCTGAGATAGATTATGAGATGAGACATCCTGTAATCATTCCGAATGGTTCTAGGCTAGCGTGGCTGATGATAGACTACGCGCATAGGAAGACAAGGCATGGTGCTGCGCAGGTGATGATGCAGTACATTAGGCAAAGATACTGGATTCCGAAGTTACGGAGTGAGATTCGAAGCTACTTTCACAAATGTGTAGTTTGCATCTTACCGGTAGACGCGACAAGCGAACAAAATTGAGATTGACCACGAGGATGACAACTGAGATGAGGACGTCTAAAGAAGGAGACGAAAAACATTACTTCGAAGGAAAACCTTCGGTTTTCGTCGGCACTGTATCGTATCGGGATACGAGTCATCTCAGATGGCAATCCTCTGTGTCACATTTTTTATTCCGTAAGTCTGGCAATTCTTGCCAGCAAAAATGACATGTAATTTGAGAAAAATAAATGTACAACGCGAGAGAGTGATCAGCGAGTCAATTTAATAAATAGTTGGGTTTTTTAACCATTTCAGACTTCAGACCACCTACCCATAGTGCTCTCTATCGATCGCCCCACCGACTTTGTCACCGCTGAGAATCGCACTTTCACTAACTTCAATAAAGCCGACTGGGAGGGTTTTCTCAACACCACAGAGAGCGCCTTCGCTGCTCTTCCCACCCCGTCTGACGTACGAGAAGGGGAAAAGACGTTTCGTATGGCCCTAATTTCAGCCTCCCATCAACACATTCCGTCATTGTCACCGAATAAGTCCTCGGCCACCCTATTCACGACGTGGACACCGCAAGTGAACATGGAATTAGACGTCTACGTTGATAGTGTCAAGCTACCAACTGTCTCACATTCCAAAATCTTAGGGGTGACGTTTGATAACATGTTCAAATACGGCGCTCATGTAACCGCAATCTATACTATAATAAATCTCTAGAAGGGTCGTGTCTGTACATTGAAAATTTCTTTGAAGAGATGACTGGGGATGACCTGGGGAATGCTATGGAGTTCATCTGACCCATTTTTAAAATTATTGTCTGTCTGTTTGTCTGTTTGAACTTAAGGATCTCGGGAACTAAGCAATGGATTTTGATGAGACTTTCACAAATATACTGCTTAAAGCTTAGAAAATCGGACCACAAACAAAAAAGATATACTAATTTTTAGGGAAGAACCTATGAAATTTTTTTTCTTAAATAAATTTAAATAAATATTTATGTGGGTATCAGCATATCTTTAATAAAACTCTAGAAAAGTCGTGTCTGTGCATTGAAAATTTCTTTGAAAAAATTACTGGGGGTGACTTGGGGAATACTATAGAGTTCATCTGACCCATTTTTAGAATTATCGTCTGTCTGTTTGTCTGTTTGAACTTAAGCATCTCGGAAACTAAGCAATGGATTTTAATGAGACTTTCACAAATATACTGCTTGAAGCTTGGAAAGGGATCTGCACTTTGTTTTATCAAAATCGCACCACAAACAAAAAAGATATACTAATTTTTAGGGAGGAACCTATGAAATTTTTTTTCTTAAATAAATTTAAATAAATATTTATGTGGGTATCAGCATATCTTTAATAAAACTCCAGAAAAGTCGTGTCTGTGCATTGAAAATTTCTTTAAAAAAATTACTGGGGGTGACTTGGGGAATACTATAGAGTTCATCTGACCCATTTTTAGAATTATCGTCTGTCTGTTTGTCTGTTTGAACTTAAGCATCTCGGAAACTAAGCAATGGATTTTAATGAGACTTTCCCAAATATAATGCTTGAAGCTTGGAACGGGATCTGCACTTTGTTTTATCAAAATCGGACCACAAACAAAAAAGATATACTAATTTTTAGGGAGGAACCTATGCAATTTTTTTTCTTAAATAAATTTAAATAAATATTTATGTGGGTATCAGCATATCTTTAATAAAACTCTAGAAAAGTCGTGTCTGTGCATTGGAAATTTCTTTGAAAAAATTACTGGGGGTGACTTGGGGAATACTATAGAGTTCATCTGACCCATTTTTAGAATTATCGTCTGTCTGTTTGAACTTAAGGATCTCGGAAACTAAGCAATGGATTTTGATGAGACTTTCACAAATATACTGCTTGAAGCTTAGAAAGGGATCTAAATCGGACCACAAACAAAAAAGATATACTAATTTTTAGGGAGGAACCTATGAAATTTTTTTTCTTAAATAAATTTAAATAAATATTTATGTATGTGGGTATCAGCATATCTATACTATAATAAATCTCTAGAAGGGTCGTGTCTGTACATTGAAAATTTCTTTAAAATGACTGGGGATGACCTGGGGAATGCTATGAAGTTCATCTGACCCATTTTTAAAATTATTGTCTGTCTGTTTGTCTGTTTGAACTTAAGGATCTCGGAAACTAAGCAATGGATTTTGATGAGACTTTCACAAATATACTGCTTAAAGCTTAGAAAATCGGACCACAAACAAAAAAGATATACTAATTTTTAGGGAGCATATCTTTAATAAAACTCTAGAAAAGTCGTGTCTGTGCATTGAAAATTTCTTTGAAAAAATTACTGGGGGTGACTTGGGGAATACTATAGAGTTCATCTGACCCATTTTTAGAATTATCGTCTGTCTGTTTGTCTGTTTGAACTTAAGGATCTCGGAAACTAAGCAATGGATTTTGATGAGACTTTCACAAGTATACGGCTTGAAGCTTAGAAAGGGATCTGCACTTTGTTTTATCAAAATCGGACCACAAACAAAAAAGATATACTAATTTTTAGGGAGGAACCTATGAAATTTTTTTTCTTAAATAAATTTAAATAAATATTTATGTGGGTATCAGCATATTTATACTATAATAAATCTCTAGAAGGGTCGTGTCTGTACATTGAAAATTTCTTTGAAAAGATGACTGGGGATGACCTGGGGAATGCTATGGAGTTCATCTGACCCATTTTTAAAATTATTGTCTGTCTGTTTGTCTGTTTGAACTTAAGGATCTCGGAAACTAAGCAATGGATTTTGATGAGACTTTCACAAGTATACTGCTTGAAGCTTAGAAAGGGATCTGCACTTTGTTTTATCAAAATCGGACCACAAACAAAAAAGATATACTAATTTTTAGGGAGGAACCTATGAAATTTTTTTTCTTAAATAAATTTAAATAAATATTTATGTGGGTATCAGCATATCTTTAATAAAACTCTAGAAAAGTCGTGTCTGTGCATTGAAAATTTCTTTGAAAAAATTACTGGGGGTGACTTGGGGAATACTATAGAGTTCATCTGACCCATTTTTAGAATTATCGTCTGTCTGTTTGTCTGTTTGAACTTAAGCATCTCGGAAACTAAGCAATGGATTTTAATGAGACTTTCACAAATATACTGCTTGAAGCTTGGAAAGGGATCTGCACTTTGTTTTATCAAAATCGGACCACAAACAAAAAAGATATACTAATTTTTAGGGAGGAACCTATGAAATTTTTTTTTTTAAATAAATTTATATGAAGAAAAATTCACTTAGTTTGTCAAAAAAAAACTAAGCGTGCCTTTCTAAAATTTTTGTTTACTTTTTTTTCAATGTCTGCTAAATCAAAAATCAATTGCATAGGTACACTGCCGCGCTATGTGGAAAGTAACAAAGTTTGTTACGTTTTCACGCCAAAACTAAGGCACCTAGCAGTATGAAACTTTGCACACATTTTCTCTGTGACCTGGAAGGATTCATGGAGATGATATTTGTTTGATAAATTAACCGATAACAGAGTTATCGGCGAAAATAAGGTTGCCCTAAAACCTCAAAACTTTCCTACAATTTGAGTATCAACCGAAAGAGGAAGTCCCCTTTTTTCATTTAAACTTCGATATAATTCGATAAATTTATAGATAACTTAATTATACGTCAGAAAATCCAAAAATCTTAAAATTTCCCTGCAATATGGATATCAAATGAAAGGGGAGGTCCAAAGGTTTCATTTATACTTCGATATATTTCGATACATTTTTCCATAGCTGAGTTATCGGTCAAAATATGATTGCACAAAAACCTTCAAAATGGGCTACAATATGGTTATCAAACGGAAGGGGAAGGCCCCAGGTTTCATTTGTACTTCAATATTTTTCGATAAGTTTATCGATAACTGAGTCATCGGTCAAAATGCGATTGCCCGAAAACCTTAATATTACCCTACAATATGTGTATCAAACGAAATGAGATAGCTCCAGGTTTCTTTTGGACTTCGATATATTTCGATAAGTTTATCGATATCTGAGTTATCGGTGATTGCCCAAAAAACTTAACATTACCCCATAATATGGGTATAAAACAAACGGAGAAGGCCGCAGGTTTCATTTAGACTTCGATTGGTTTCGATAAATGTATCGATGATGAGTTATCGGTGAAAATGTGATTGCCCAAAAAGCTAAATATTACCCTACAATATGGGTATCAAACGAATGGGGATGGTCCCGGGTTTCATTTTTACTTCGATATATTTCAATAAATTTATCGTTAATTTAGTTATCGGTGAGAATGTGATTGCTCTAAAACCTTAAAATTTACCTACAATATGGTATCAAATCAGCTTTTGAATTTCGATTCATCCTGACACAATTTGTCAAAATTGAATTCTTAAAAGGCCCCCTAACGTTACCAACGAACAAGTGGATGGTTGGAGAGGCCGCGTCTCCAATCCACCCTGACATTCGGTCCATGTGTTCATGCAAATATATGCTCAGGAATCCTGATCCTTCCCTGGATGGTTGGAGAGGCCGGGTCTCCAATCCATCTTACAGAAGGGTCGAATTATTGAATTAAGATGGGCATGGAGCTCTTGTTTGTACATTGTATGGTTGAGGAGGCCCAGTCTCCAATCCACCCTGACATTCGGTCGATGTGTTCATGCAAATATATGCTCAGGAATCTTGATTATTCACTGGATGGTTGGAGAGACCGTGTCTCCAATCCACCATCAATTTCGGTCGATGAATTCATAAAGTTGAGCGTAGAGATTAAAGAGGAGTGAAAAAGGACGAGTTTCCAATCTACTTTTAAGATCTGGTAAGAAATACAAGTATGTCGTTACGTAAAGTGGCAATTGTACGTTCATAGCTTATACAGCCAGACAAGTCATTGTAGTACGAACACCAGATAAGCAGGGGACTATTTTTGTGAAGTTTGAATGACAAAGAGGTAAATGAAACGGGACGTAGTGTCTGGACCTTCTAGCAGGTACAGCAAAATTTAGTTTGCCTACTAGTTCAGAAGAGTCAATTTCACCAATAATCAGCTTATGAAGAAACATTACTCCTAGTAAAATCCTTCGATGTTCCAGAGTGGGTAAATTAATTAGAAGAAGCCGGTTTCTGTAAGGGGGTAGATTAATATTAGGGTTCCAATTGAGTCCGCGTAAGGCAAAAATTAGGAATTGCTTTTGTATAGGCTCAATTCGTTGTATATGGTTTTGATATACGGGACACCAAACACACGAGCAGTACTCAAGTATAGGGCGGACTAACGATGTGTAGAGCGTCTTAGTGAGAAACGGATCATCGAACTCTTTAGCCCACCTCTTCACAAATCCTAACATACTCTTGGCTTTGTTAGTAATCGAAGAAATATGCATATTAAAACACAGTTTAGCATCAAAAAGGACACCTAGATCGTCAACAAATGATATGCGTTCTAAGTCGGTATCATTTAATAAATAGGATGTCAGAACTGGCTTCGTTCTATGGAATGTCATTTGTTTACATTTGCAGCAATTTAACGCAAGTAAATTTACCGTGCACCAGCCATGGAATGAGTCCAAATCTGCCTGGAGAAGAGCACCTGCCGACTTGTCAGAGGGACAATACGTGTAGCAAAGTTTAACATCATCCGCGTACATTAAGGTTTTGGAATATGAGATAACCTGCGGTAAATCGTTTATGAACAGAGTAAACAGCAATGGGCCCAAATGGCTCCCCTGAGGCACACCCGAAGTTACGTCAATGGATTTGGAAGTTGAGTGATTGAACATAACTCTTTGAGTCCTGTTTGTAAGGTAACTCCAGTTTATGAACTAAAAGCTCATGATTCACGGAATCGAAAGCTTTGCTAAAGTCAGTGTAGATTACATCCGTTTGATTTCTTCTCGAAAACCCGTCGATTACTAAGGATGTGAACTCAATCAAGTTTGTAGTGGTTGACCTACGAGGAATAAAACCATGTTGACAAGGGGATAATAAAGACGTACACTGATACTGAAGCTGTTTGGTAATGATCTGTTCAAAAGTTTTAGGAATAGCTGAAAGCTTAGCAATGCCTCTGTAGTTCTCAATATTTGATCTGCTACCTTTTTTATGCAAGGGAATAATAAAAGATTCTTTCCAGCGAGATGGGAATGATGCGGAATCAAGAGACAGATTGAAAAGCATTAAGATCGGCCGAGATAAGTGCTGCGCACAGTACCTAAGCACACAGCTAGGGACCCCATCAGGACCCGGGGAGAATATGGGCTGCAGTGATTCAAGGCTCTGAACAACAATGTCAATATCAATAACAGGGTTCCTGACGTTATTGGAACTAGCCAAATAATATGGATACTCCTTAACTTGGGAACTGTTGGAGGAGTAGGTCGATTTAAAGAATTCAGAAAATAATTCTGCAATATTGTCATCGGTATCAGCACTCTTACACCCAAACGTAAGCGACGATGGAAATCCAGAGACCTTGCGTTTAGAGTTAACAAAGCTATAAAATTTTTTAGGGTTGTTGAAAAATTGAATTTTGCAACAAGTTAAGTAATCCTTATAACATAACTGATTCAGACGCTGAAAGTTAGAACGGGCAACTAAATACTTCGAGCAGTCAGCAGATGTGCCAGATCTCTTGAATCGCTTGTAAAGTCTAGATTTAATATTATTAAGTCTAACAAGTTGACTTGAGAACCATGGTGCCTTCCTCGACTTAGCCTTGACGTAGCGAGATGGAACACAGCTTTCAAAGAAGCCATAAAGAGAAGTGTAAAATAAGGAAGTTGTTGATTCGATATCTGTACAGGCATAAAGTTCAGACCAGTCATGGTCAGCAATCAATTCGTTTAGCATACCGAAATCCGCTTTGTAAAAGCATCTGACACGAGAATGAGAGTTCACTTTAGGTCTACTGGGCACGATTTGTCGGTTAGTATCTACAGCTAACTCCAGCGAAGGGTGTAATGGATCTTCCGGAAGGGACAATGGAGATATTCGAGTGAGCCCATTGCCCTGCGAACTATCCACAAATACTAAGTCCAGCATCTTGTGTTTACTATTCAGTACATCATTTACCTGTAGGAGAGATAACTCAAACATGGCATTGAGGAAATCGTGTTGGGTTGTTGGTACCATACAGTTTGGGTTACTACTAGCAACCCAGTTAACCGATGGTAAATTAAAGTCCCCAAGAACAACAAAAATATCTTTCTCTCGCAAGTGTGACTGTAAACTATGAATAGCTGAGCTGTGGCTCATATAAACGCAAAGATTCGAACGAGGCGGAATGTACGAACAGCAAACGAGTATACTAAAGGAAGGGAAAGCAAGTCTTACTGCTAGAAACTCAATATCGGGGTCGATGTCCAATAAAACAAGCTCGGTTACAAAGCTTGAATCGACAGCAATAAGGACGCCACCTACTCTTGATATGCGGTCACGTCGATAAACAACGTACTTATTGGAGAAAACCTCTGAATTAAAATTATCAGGCTTCAGCCATGTCTCCGTAAGAGCGACAATTTGCGCAGTAAAAGCGAAACTACTCAAGAAAAAAGTATTTAGTTTCGATCGTAGGCCGCGTACATTTTGGTAGTGAACGAGGAGGTTTACGATTTCACCACTATTGGAGCGTTCGTTGCTAAGTTTTTTGAAACACGATTAGCATTCGATTTTCTGTTGAAAAGATGTACCACAGTATGCTCCGGCCAAAACGATGGGTCGAGCACGCTTTCTAGGAAGGAATCAGGAACCGTTATTTTAAATGAGGAAATGTCTCTCTCATACTTAAAATTAAATTTATATACTCTAACGTTACTAGAGGGAGCAAGACGAAGCTTAGAGCAGATATGATTTGAAATATCCTTCTCTGTCAACGACGAGTGAAGCCTAGATACGAAAATCTCTTTACGAGGCGGCACAGCGGTCACCGCCTAGAGCAACGGACTCAGTTCCGGCGACTACTGAAGGAGGAGTTGTAGAGATACGAGGTGTTGTATTCCTAGAGGCTGTCGGTTTCGAAGCCCGTTGAACGGCCGTTCGAACGGAATTGGAGCTACTAGGGGAGCTAAGCAGGGCATCGGCGAAAGAAATCGCTGATGCTTGGAGAACCATTGGTTCAACCACAGGCAGTGTAGGTACTACGTCTTCCGAGATATCCACAGCTGGCATAGCCGCGACTTGATCAGAAGAAATAACTACAGGACCACGAGGAGGTTCTTTAGGCCTTTCTAAAGCTAAGTCCTTCGCCGGAGTACACAAAGAAATTAACGCATCAGAAGTACTCGGCGTAATAGGGGATCTTTGTTCCCGACATGGGAGTAAGTCGGAGTTTGTTTGTTTCTCTAACAAACACTTTTTCCTTTTAGGAGATTCAGAAATGACCTTCAGTTTCTTGAAATGGTTTTCAAACAGCTTAAATCTCTCGTGAAGATCACGAAAACCAATCAAAATATTGTTGAACTCTTTCTGAGTCTGTCTCATGAAAGCCCGCATATCATGTTCAATAGTTCGGCCTTCCGTACACGTCCAGTTCAGTCCGATTTTGTTTGATATCAAATCAATAACCCGACCTCCAATGTTGTCCATGGCGGCGCAAGAAACGTGAGCCATATTCTCACAAAGCCAGCAGCAAACATAAGTATCGCCGCGCGATATTTTTTTTTGGCTGGAGCACTTTTTTTGCAACAATCTAGCATAGTGATAAGTAAAGAATACTACACTAAACACAGCAGTAAAGAGTTATGCTGGAATTCTGCACAATTACAGCAGAGAGTGTGCAGTTGGAATGCAGGAAATATGGTGGAATGAGCGCACAAAGCAGTAAACACAGAAGTGTGAGCGCACAATGATTTGCAAAACAGCAACACACAAACTGATACACCGATTAGAATTTCACAGAAAAAAGTCGCCCACTTTACAATATTAAATACACCTCAAAACTTTTAGCAAAAGATATTGTGATGGCAGTAGTCACTAAACACAGCAAAAAGAGTTAATCTGGAGCTCTGCAAACTTTTAGCTAAAAATGTGCAGTCAGAATGCAATGAGCAAGGCAGAAGGTGCGCACAAAACAAAATACACAAAAGTGTGAGCACCAAGGTTTGCAATAAGCACCACACAAACTTATATACAGTCCGAAACTTATATAAAAATGTGAAATAATAGTCCCACACTTTAATATTTATAATTAAATTGCACTAAGTCACTGTTTTCAGGTTTCATGTAGTTAAATTAATCAAATATGAGGTAAAAATAGCTAATATAAGGCTTAATTAGAATAATGAAAAATGAAACTATGAAGGAGCGATAAAGAAACACGTCCGCACTCAACTCTCTCTTGCTTTTTTCAAAATATTCGAATTTGGTAAATTCTTCAGTAGGCAAAAATCTATATATGAGAGTGAATAAACAAAAGGTCGTATTTCCATATTCAGGCTATATTCAAAAATCGCAAAAATCTGAGAAAAAGTCAAAGAAGCAAAATTATAAGTTTGTAAATGGTTTAATTAACACAAGATAGCTACTCTAATCTGACACCATCGTTATTTTAACTTTTTCTTGCCTCTAATACATCTTTTTTTAAACTTTTTAATTTGGAAATATGCCCTTTTGCAAGAATTTTTGGCAATATGCCCTTTTGCTTGACATACTTTTGGAAATAAGCCTTTTTGAAAAATTCATCTTCGAACGAAAATCATCAGTATCGTGGTTTTTTCCTCTTGTTGTTTCGATAACGACCAGCCCTGCCATTCACAGAAGTCATTTTATCCTTCAGTCCTATTAAAAGGCATTATACACGATATGTATATGTCAGTTTTTTGTATGGATACAGAAACACTGAGTGAACACAAAAGAAAACTAGTAAGGAAGTCTAAGTTCGGGTGTAACCGAACATTAAATACCTAGTAGTGATCTGTTTTGGTATCCTAATTTACTCAGGTCTATTTTAATAACTGAAAATTTGTTATAAAGGCAACTGATTGGTTTCGATAAAAACATTTCTATTGTAAGTGGTAAATAAAACTATCACTAAATAACAAAATATAAATAGCTTTCCCCAGGTTCATGAAAGGTATGAAAATAAAAAAAATTAATACAAAAAAAAGTAGGGTGTTAACTACTTGTCCGTATATTTTGCGTGTTTGCTTTCCGATTTGCGTAATTTTTGGCAGGAGTATACTACATACTATTGGGAAGCACCTCACTAACTTTCATGAAAATACCTTCTTGAAATTTCAAGCAATCGCTTTTGAAAATAGCTGACCTTTTTACCTGAAAAGTGGGCGGCGCCACGCTTACTTCACCAAAATCCACAACACCGATTTTGCCTATTTTCAATAGCGCTCCGAGATAAGTAAAAAGGAACCTGCATACCAAATTTTATTGAGATATCTCAAGATTTACTCAAGTTATCGTGTTCACAGACGGACGGACGGACGGACATGGCTCAATCAATTTCTCTTCTCCTCCTGAACATTTTGATATACATAAGTCAATATCTATCTCGATTCGTTTATGCCGTTAACAACCGTTAGGCGAATGAAGTTAATATACCTTGTGTGCGAAGCACTACCAGGTATAAAAATATGAGTACATATGGATTGAAAACTTGACAGGCAGATATGACAATACATATCGCGTATAACAACCATAATCAGAGTTAAAATACATAATAATGATAAGAACACAATTTTATTCACAAGAGCATATGTAACAAAAGCAACGTGTAGTACAAAGTATTATAATAATATTTTTAATTATAACGATTTATATTTTTATACGTGTATAAATAACTCCGATTTCTCAAAATAGTCTTCATTTTTAAAAAGGCGCATCTAAACTTAGTGTTTTTACTTTTATGAAGGCATGGTTTTATGAAGTTAATCCCTAATGGATCCTTGTCTACATATCTGTCAAGAAAACGAAATCAAAAGCATTAACTTAAACGAAAATATGGAAATTACAGGTCTTTAAATCAACCAAAAACTTTACTTACTCTTTTTTCTTTCGCACTTTTAAATTGTCCTTTTGTTTTCTTCCTCCGGTATTTAACATAGCCACAAGGGTTTCTTCCATTTTAAAATAAAATGTTAAAATAAATGTTTATGAAAGCAAAATCTGTTCACACCTTAATTTTTCATTAAAAGAAACATAAAAATGACAGTTACACCATAGACAATTTTTTATTGACAATTGAAGAAACTGTTGCTATATCGATTTTATAAAAGTGGAACATATTTCAGTGGTTAAGTCGTTTATTTTAAAAAAGCTATTTTATATGCAAATAAAAAATGCCCTTTTGTCTGATTGTTTACGACAAGGTAGCAAAACATAATGGGAAATAAGACGTTTTGATTGAAACATTTTAAACCACAAATAAATGCCATGGAAATATGTCCCTTTTGGTTGAAACTTATTTTTTGACAGATCTTTTTATATGGTAAAAACATATTTTAGTGGTTTCCATTGAAGACAACATGTGTAATTATGCCCAAACAAGCCGATTTCATCAAAATCACCAATAGAGTGACGAATGGAAATAAGCCCTTTTGTTTATTCACTCCTCATATATAAAATTCAAATTATGTAAATATATATGTATGTACTAGCAGAACCGGCAGACGTTGTTCTGCCTGACCAGTGACTTCCCTAGAAATACATTTTCAAATATTTTTCTATTAATTTTTAACATTTCATTTATTGCAGTGCTTTAGGGTATACAATATTTCTGGATTTAACTTCTTTGGTATAAACAAATAAATTTTTTGGATGTCCAACTCAAAAAACGGATCTTTTGAACTCAATGAGTATGACAAAAACCATTATGCGCTGCTGAGTAGATGTGTAGTTAGTATTTATTTAATTATATCCTATATCTACCATTTAACGCCACTATTATGATTTTATGAAAATCCTATAATATTCTGGATATGTATAAACGGCAATAACAAAAAAGAAAAATTATATGCTTTGATTAAGATTTAAGAACGTTAAAATCTCACTAAAGCAAATACATTCAGGGATAGATATAACGCGTTCCCACAACAGCCGGTTCTACGTACCGGAATGACCCGGGTTTTACCCGGCCAAGGGCTGTTATTTCAGTGTAACCCTGTCCAATTTGTCCAATCCCACTCCTAAATTGTCATCCTCGGAGCAATCCCTTGCAGCAGGGTTGCTCCAATGTCTCTTGCTACGGGCTGGTATCGAATCCAACCCCGGACCAAGAGAATGGATCTGCTGCGTCTGCTGGAAGAAAATATATGTTAAACGTTCACATTCCGTTCAATGCAGTAAATGCAAGAGATGGTTGCATAGATCTGGATGCTCAGGGCTTAACCCTGCCATCCCCAGAACCCGTACTTTTTTCAGTACTTTTGAGGCACCATGTTGTTCGCGCACACGCGCGTCCCTCGGTTCTCGTCGCTCCGGCGCACACACACCGCACCTACCATCATCAAATGGCCACGACAGTGGCCCGGTCTTCACGACCTGCAGCCTTGCTGCTCCCGCCTCACCTCAGTCCCCACTCTCGTCCCCCCCTACTTCCAGCATGCACGTGGGTCAGGAACATAACCTCCTCGTACCTTTCACCACGTGCACTGTTTGTCGGCAAAGACTATATACGCCTGCGGCATCGGTTAAGTGCAATAACTGCCTTGGCCTGTGCCACATCCATATGTGCTCTGGGCTCGCAAACAGGAACCTTTGGACGGATGCATTTATTGCCCCTTGCTGCAGTACTCAGCCGCCCTCCACGCCACACAACATCGGCCAAGACGCGCTGAACCCTAGACTGCGTCACAGCTTGGGACTATGCCCACCTCCACCTAGGCAACCGCATCCGTCCCTTACCCCCAGCATGCCTTCACCATCCCTCCCGACACACTTCAAAATCCTACAGCTGAACTGCAACGGGTTAGCTGGTAAGATCGCGGAGATAACAGACTTTATGAAGTCGAACAACATTAAACTGGCCGCCATTCAGGAGACCAAACTGAATGCTAACTCGGACTTACGTACTCGTGATGGGTACAACGTACATAGGAAAGACCGTCCCAGCGGTCATGGGGGCGGCCTCGCATTCATTACACACCATACTGTACAATATAATCTGTTTGCCCCTGACGTTGACCCCAGGGACTCTACCCTTGAATGCCAGGGCATAGCAGTCCGGACAGGCGACGTCGACCTGCGAGTGTTAAATATATACATTCCCCCTGTTATCGCCCTGATATTAGTGCGTTGCTAAGGGGCGATAACTGCCTCATCTTAGGTGATTTCAACGCACATCACGATCTCTGGCACTCCAACTTGCCAGCAGATAGCAGAGGGCACGCACTCGCAGAGCAAATAGATAATTCGGCATTCTGTACATTGAATGGAGATGCCCCCACTAGGGTGGCAGGTAACTGCCACAGTTCGCCAGACATCTTCATTTCAAGTGCGGGCCACGTTAACTGGCAACCTATGCTTACACTGGCATCTGACCACCTACCCATCCTACTAGACATCGAACGACCGTCCGACTTCATAACGACAGAAAAACGAACGTACATTAACTTTAGTAAAGCGGACTGGGACCGCTTCACGGACTTTACAGAGCACTCCTTCGCTGACCTACCCACACCGACGGACGTATGCAAAGGTGAGAAAGAGTTTCGCAAAGTCCGAATTTCCCTGCGGAAGCAGCGGCAATGGCAAGAGAACGTGACCAAGTGAGACTCTTGAACCCCGCAGATCCAAGAATAAAGGATCTCACCGCAGAAATACGTCGGACTGTCAATGATCATAAATTGAAGAAGTGGAAAGAACACCTAGAGTCATGCAACCTCTCCGGCGGGGTCGGCAAATTATGGTCGACAGTCAAGGCCCTATCCAACCCGACCAAATACAATGACAAGGTCGCCATTGCTTTCGGCGATAACGTCAAGTCGGACCCCAGGAAATGCGCGAGCGCATTCTGCCGGCAATTTATACTGCATTCTCCTGCGGATAGGGCTAAGAGAAAAGCCATCCGACGCGCGCACAAACACAAACACACAGCCGCGCCCATTGTCGTCTCCGCTGCAGAGGTCAAGGAAGCTATAAAGAAGGCCAAACCTTCAAGATCACTCGGACCCGACGAAATTGCCATGAAGATGCTGAAACACCTAGGCCACGAGGGGCACAAGTACTTGGCGGCTCTATTCAACCTCTCACTGTCCACCTTCGTTATACCAGATATCTGGAAACATGCGACTGTGGTCCCCCTCCTAAAACTTGGGAAGCCGGCAAATCAAGGAGACTCTTATCGTCCGATATCTCTCCTTTCGCCGGTAGTGAAGTTGTTAGAGGCTATTCTGCTCCCATATTATACTGCAAACCTGCAGCTGGCCAATCATCAACATGGCTTCCGTAAAAACCATAGCACAACATCAGCTTTGAACGCCATCACGACGCAGATTAACTTCGGTTTGAACCAACACCAACCAAACCACAGGACGGTTCTCGTGGCACTTGACCTGTCGAAAGCCTTCGACACGGTCAACCACGCCACACTCCTTGAAGACCTGGAGGAGACACCGCTTCCTGCCGGCCTAAAAAGGTGGACCGCTAACTACTTGAACGGTCGGCTGGCGTCAGTGCAGTTTCGAAACGAGAGATGTAGACCTAGAAGAATTAGACAAGGGGTTCCGCAGGGTGGTGTTCTTTCAACCCTTCTGTTTAACTTCTACATCTCGAGCCTCCCTCCCCCACCAGAGGGGGTCTCCATCGTTTCGTACGCTGACGACTGCACTGTGATGGCCACGGGCAAAGGACCCTCGACAGACGAACTTTGTACGAGACTGAATGACTACCTGCGCGACCTTTCCTGCTTCTTCACAGAGCGGAACCTGACTCTTTTCCCGACTAAATCTACGGCGACGTTGTTCACCACGTGGACTGCGCAGATGGGGCAGGAGTTGAATGTCCACGTAGATGGTGTTCCACTACCTACTGTCAACCACCCCAAAATTCTAGGGGTTACATTCGACAATAGCCTCACCTTCGCTAATCATGCCACCGCAATAGCTTCAAAGGTACAAAGCCGCAACAAGATCCTCAAGTCACTCGCCGGCAGTACTTGGGGCAAAGACAAAGAAACGTTGCTGGTCACCTATAAGGCTATTGGCCGACCGGTTATTGATTATGCTGCGCCCATATGGTCGCCTAACCTTCACGACACCAACTGGAGGAAATTGCAGGTCTGCCAAAACACCGCCATCAGAACTGCAACGGGTTGTTTGCTTATGTCTCCTGAGTCTCATCTCCACCAGGAGGCTCAAATGCTCAACGTTCGCGAGCATGCGGAACTTTTAAGTAGGCAGTTCCTTCTGAACTGCCACCGTCCCAGTCATCCAAATCGACAGCTATTGGATGAAACTCCGCCCCCTAGAGACATAAGGAAGCATCTCCGGAAGCATTATGATGAGATCCGGCATCACATCTCGTTGCCGTTTGATCTGCCGGACCATAGGCGGCCCTAAAGGACCTCCACACTGAGTCGGTGGACAGATCCCTCAGATCCCGGCCTGTGAACCCCGTTATTGGTGCCCAACCACCTGTTCTTGCTGAGGAAGAACGTGTCCTTCCGAGGGAGACTAGAGTCATGCTGGCTCAACTTCGGTCTGGATATTGCAATAGGCTGAACTCCTATTTGTCCAGACTGAACCCTACCATACCAAACACATGCCCTGCATGCGGTATGGCCCCCCATGACACGCAACATCTCTTTTCGTGTTCTTCGGAACATACTCTTCTAACTCCCTTATCACTTTGGTCCAACCCTGTTGAAACAGCGCGTTTCCTTGGACTTCCGTTAGAAGAGCCCGATGACAACTAGGAGTGTTCTGGCCCTTGGGGCAGGGCGAAGCACTGCTAACAACAACAACAACATAGATATAACGAATGGAAATATTACTTAGCTTGTGGTCTTGGAACTGCCAACATTTCCAAAAAGTTTACAAATGTAGCCTATGTATGTCGTACCCAACGAAGATTTTAACGTATTGGAAAAGTTTAAAACAGATCAACCATAAACTTTGGACATTATTGAAGTAAAAACAAAGTACTGAATACAAAAAATGTGGGCGTCGCACCGCCCACTTTTCCCAAATTATATAGTTCTTGACCAAGGGACACACATATCCAAAAATCATTAGTTTAGACCAAACATATTCAAAGTTATGATGATTTAAATTTTATAAAGCCTGGGCGCTTGGCACCGCCCACTTTTCCAAAAATTAATATAGCCTAAATGGTACACAACAATCTTCTGAACCAATCTGGAAAGTTTAGAAAAGATCGACCATAAACTTTGGACATTATTGAAGTACAAACCAAACACAAAAAATGTGGGCGTGGCACGGCCCACTTTTCCCAAATTATATAAATCTTGACTAAAAGACACACATGTCCAAAAATCTTTAATTTAGACCCAATATGTTCAGAGTTATGAAGAACTTAAATTAAAGAACTGCCTACTTTTCCAAAAATTGATATAGCCTGAATCGTACACAACAATTTTCTTAACCAATCTGGAATGTTTAAAAGAGATCGACCATAAACTTTGGCCATTATTGAAGTACAACCAAAACACAAAAAACGTGGGCGTGGCACCGCCTACTTTTCCAAAACTACATAAATCTTGACCAAAGGACACACATATCCAGAAATCATTAATTTAGACTAAATATGTTCAGAGCTATGAAGAATTTAAATTTTATATAGCCTGGGGGTGTGGCACCGCCTATTTTTCCAAAAATTGATATAGCCTAAGTCGTACACAACAATCTTCTGAACCAATCTGGAAAGTTTAAAAGAGATCGACCATAAACTTTGGAAATTATTGAAGTACAAACAAAACACAAAAAATGTGGGCGTGGCACCGCCCACTTTTCCAAAATTACATAAATCTCGACCAAAGGACACACATATCCAAAAATCATTAATTTAGACCAAATATGTTCAGAGTTATGAAGAATTGTAGTTTTATATAGCCTGGGGGCGTGGCACCGCCCACTTTTCCAAAAATTAATATAGCCTATGCTTTAACCCATGATCCCAAGAATATACTGTGAAAATTTCATAAAAATCGGTTGAGTACTTTGGACGCCTATAAAGGACACACAGACACACAGACATACATTCATTTTTATTTATAAGATAAGGCAAACAGCTCTATGAAAAAGCTTTTGTATAATAATTTTTTTCTTGAATTCAGATGAATCTAAAATTCACTCTAAGCGGACACAGTCATCAACACTTTTGATATGATAGCTATATTATATGAGCTTATTCTTGGGTCAGCCTTGGTCCACCTAATGGTCAATATCTTGGAAACGGGTTCGCAGATGAACCTGAAAACTGTTCCTTGTGAAAACTCTCATCAACACCTTTAATTTGATACGCATATTGTTAAAATACATTCGGGGTCACCCCTGGTCCACATTTTGGTCAATATCTCAGGATTCCAGGAACTTTTTTAACTTTTTCTTTTTGAAGAACCTTCTCGGGGCACAAACAAATACAATAAAAAAAAATTTGTGAAATCGGACCAGCCGTTCTCAATTGATGAGCTACTATACATTTTTTCGCTCCAATTTTATATATATAGATAAGGCAAACAGCTCTATGAAAAAGCTTTTGTATGATAATTTTTTTCCTGAATTCAGATGAATCTAAAATTCACTCTAAGTGGACACAGTCATCAACACTTTTGATATGAGCTTATTCTTGGAACTATATGAGTGGTCGTCAATCGTCGGTTGAGTTCAGAGGCGCAAGATCAAAACCCAGAATAGTTAAACAGGGGGTGCCGCAGGGTGGTGTCCTATCCCCGTTCCTGTTCAACTATTATATATCGAAACTTCCCCCCCACCAGAGGGTGTCTCGATCGTCTCTTACGCCGACGACTGTACGATTCTGGCAACAGGCCCCTCCGTAGAAGAACTCTGCTCTCGTATTAACTCATACCTCCCAGCCGTGTCCGAATTCTTCGCCGGGAGAAACCTGGCATTGTCACCGAATAAGTCCTCGGCCACCCTATTTACGACGTGGACAACGCAAGTGAACATGGAATTAGACGTCTACGTTGATAGTGTCAAGCTACCAACTGTCTCACACCCCAAAATCTTAGGGGTGACGTTTGATAACATGTTCAAATACGGCGCTCACGTAACCGCAATTGCCAATAAAGTCCAAAGCCGTAACAAAATCCTCAAGTCCCTAGCTGGCAGCACTTGGGGTAAAGACAAAGAAACGTTACTAGCTACATATAAAGCAATTGGCCAGCCGGTACTGAGCTACGCGACGCCTATATGGTCGCCGGGGCTAGCTGACACACACTGGACGAGGCTACAGGTCTGCCAAAACACCGCCCTTCGTACCGCCACTGGGTGTCTTCTTATGTCTCCTGAGCATCACTTACATAATGAAGCGAAAATGCTCGCCGTTAAAGAGCATAGCGAGATGTTGACCAGGCAATTCCTGTTCAACTGTTGCAAACCGCAGCATCCGAACGGACGCCTGATCAACGAGGATCCGCCCCCCAGGAGCATAAGGAGCCATCTACGCAAACACTACGATGAGATCCGGCACCTGATTTCCACGCCGTTTGATCCTAAGGTGCACCGGCAGGCCCTCACCCTCATCCACACAAATTCGGTAAATTCCTATGTTGGCTCTCTCCCGGTGAACGCCGTTCTTCAGGCAGCAACACCACCCGTTGCCGAAGAGGAGCGCGAGCTGCCTAGGGGGACTAGGGTGATGCTGGCCCAACTCCGGTCTGGATACTGTAATAGGTTAAACTCTTACCTATCCAGACTGAACCCCGACTTGCCTAATGTCTGTCCGGCATGCGGCTTGTCCCCCCATACCACTAACCATCTTTTTGTCTGCTCATCTGAGCCTACTCTTCTAACACCCATATCCCTCTGGTCCTCCCCTGTTGAAGCCGCTAGGTTTTTAGGACTTCCGTTAGAAGAGCTCGATGACAATATTGGGTAAGGTTGATACTGACTACCTAGGCAGGGCAAAGTAGTGTTAAAACAACAACAACAACAGCTTATTCTTGGGTCAGCCTTGGGCCACCTAATGGTCAATATCTTGGAAACGGGTTCGCAGATGAACCTGAAAACTGTTCCTTGTGAAAACTCTCATCAACACCTTTAATTTGATACGCATATTGTTAAAATACATTTGGGGTCACCCCTGGTCCACATTTCGGTCAATATTTCAGGATTCCAGAAACTTGTTTTACTTTTTATTTCTGAAGAACCTTCTCGGGGCACAAACAAATACAATAAAAAAAATTTGTGTAATCGGTCCAGCCGCTCTCATTGATGAGTTACTATACATTTTTCAATTTCACAGTGAACACAATACCGGTTTTAAATTTGCGTTTGAAAGAACGTGCGCATAAGAAAAAATGTCACATAAAATTAATGGCGATGTATGTGACAAATGACTTCCATTATTTTCCTGCTATCCGACTTATTTTTATATTATACCAGGGTCACCCCTGGTCCTCATTTTTGGATATCTCGTAAGCAGGGTAGCATAGGGTCCTGAAAATCACCTCTTTTTTAAACACTCATCAACACCTTTTATTCGACACCCATATCGTATAAAATCCTTCTAAGGTCACCCCTGGTCCACATTTTGGTAGATATCTCGGAAAACAGGTCGCATAGGGTCTTGAAAATCACCTCTATTTTAAATACTCATCAATACGTTTTATTTGATACCCATATTGTAGAAAACCCGTCTGGGGTCACACCTGGTCCATATTTTGGGAAATTATACTTTTTTTGGCCATAAACCATGTCGGGCTCAATCAAAAACTACGTGCAAAATTTCGTTTAATTCAGTCCTGCCGTTCTGGAGTTATAGCGTCAGCAAGGAAAATAGGCTCCATTTTTATATATAGATGTCTGTAGGTATAGATCGACTTGCGTCCTAAACTTATAAACCGATCGTAACCAAATTTTACACACCCACTGCACATCTTCCAGGGATGGTCACAGGCTAAAAAATATTTTGATATATATAGGGGGCGTGGCACCTCCCATACAAATGGAATTTTCCATTGTCCGTATCTCCGGAAGTATTTATGTTAGACCATTGAAACTCGGTAAGGGGTTATATGGGATCGATCCCTACCACCTCCAAAACAACTGGGTATAACGAAAAGGTGGGCGTGGCACCTCCCATACGAATGAAATACTTCTTAGTCGATATCTCTGGAACTGTTTAGGTTAGACCACTGAAATTTGGTGAGAGATTATATGAGATCGATCGCTACCACCACCAAAAAAAACTGGGGATAACGAAAAAGGGGGCGTGGCACCTCCCATACGAATGAAATACTTCTTAGTCGATATCTTTGGAAGTATTTAGGTTAGACCACTGAAATTTGGTGAGAGATTATATGGAATCGATCCCTACCACCTTCAAAAAAACTGGGGATAACGACAAAGTTCCACGACAGCCGGTTCTACGTACCGGAATGACTCGGGGTTTCCCCGACCAAGGGCTGTTATTTCACTACCCCCCTGCCTAAACCGTCAGTTATCCTCCCCCAATAATGTCATCCTCCGAGCAGCTCCTTGCAGCGGGACTGCTCAAGACTCTCCTGCTCCGGGCTGGTATTGAATCCAACCCCGGACCTAGAGAATGGATCTGCTGTGTATGCTGGAAGAAAATTTATGTGAAACGTTCACATTCGGTACAATGCTCTAACTGTAGCAGATGGTTGCATCTAACTAGTTGCTCCGGACTAAATCCCTCTACTCATAGACCCGCTAGTTTTTATAAAACTTTTGTGGCCCCTTGCTGTTCACGTCCTATGACGTCCAGTGGCCGTCGTCGATCAAGTATCGCTCCGCCACATATGTCTGACTCTGTCACATCAGTCTCCACGACTAGCACTAACAATGCACATCAGCAAGTAGACCTTTCGAGCGGCCGCTCACGCCCACAGGCGTCAACATCTCACACAGCAGCTCACAGCTACTCCCTACGTAGCACTTCCCAAGTGGATTTGAGCAATGCTGAGCGTCCGCTCTCTCCCACCCCCTCGGTCAGCCCCTCTTCTTCCAGCATTAGCACGAGTATAAGCCACAACCATCAGCTCCTGGTCCCTTATACTACGTGCACTGTTTGTCGGTTAAGATTATATACGCCGTTGGCATCAGTCAAGTGCAATAACTGCTTTGGCCTGTGTCACCTGCTCATATGCTCTGGACTCGCGAACAGGAACCTATGGACTGATACGTACGTTGCGCCATGCTGTCGAGCTACGCAACCTTCAACGTCGTCCGACTCGCCTCTACCTTCTGGTAACGCGATTCCTTCGACTTCAAGATTGCGCCGTAGTGCGCGACCCAGCCTATTACCACCTAGGCATACGCACCAGTCCTTGACCCCCAGCATCAACTCTGCTCCCCCTACACACTTCGGTATCCTGCAATTTAATTGCAACGGCCTAACTGGCAAAATTGTTGAAGTGACAAATTTAATGAAGCGACTGAACATCAAGATCGCGGCGATCCAGGAGACAAAGTTAGGTGGAAGGTCGTCTCTTTTGACCTGCAACGGGTACAATGTACACCGTTGTGACCGTGCGAGAGGGCTTGGGGGTGGTCTGGCATTCATCACGCATCAATCTGTGCAGTATCGTCTATTTGAGCCTGACATCGACCCGAGGGACACCACCTTAGAACGTCAAGGCATGGTTGTCCGGTCAGGCGATGTCGACCTTGAAATCATAAACATTTACGTACCTCCTGTCACCTGTTGTCCCAGGGATTACCACCCTGACATTCGTGCGTTACTCAGGGGCGAGAACCGCGTCATCCTTGGTGACTTCAACGCACACCACGACCTGTGGCACTCCAGCCTGCAGGCCGATGGTAGGGGACAGGAGCTGGCTGACCAAATAGATGATTCGACGTTCTGCACGGTAAATGGGGATGCCCCCACTAGAGTGGCGGTAAACTGCTCTAGCTCGCCAGACATCACCATAGTCAGCGCTGGACTAATAAACTGCGTTGACTGGCGACCGATGCTGACGCTTGCTTCAGACCACCTACCCATAGTGCTCTCAATCGATCGCCCCACCGACTTTGTCACCGCTGAGAAACGCACTTACACTAACTTCAATAAAGCCGACTGGGAGGGTTTTCTCAACACCACAGAGAGCGCCTTCGCTGCTCTTCCTACCCCGTCTGACGTACGAGAAGGGGAAAAGGCGTTTCGTATGGCCCTAATTTCAGCCTCCCACCAACACATTCCGTCAGGTAGAATAAAGGAAGTGCGTCCATTCTTCCCCGGAGAGGCAGCGGCCCTGGCAAATGAACGTGACCATATTTGACACCTTGACCCTACGGATCCTCAAATACGGGATCTTAATGCGGAAATCAGACGCTTAGTAGATCAACACAAACGCGCTAAGTGGGAGGAGCACCTAAGGTCTTGCAACCTCTCGGCTGGAGTTGGCAAATTATGGTCGACGGTGAAATCTTTGTCCAACCCGACTAAACCTAACGACAAAATATCCATCGCCTTCGGTGATAAGGTTCAGTCGAAGCCAAAAAGATGCGCGAGCGCCTTCTGCCGACAATTTGTAATGCATCCTACGTTGAACAAAGATATTCGCCGAGCCACCAGGGAAGCGCACAAACACAAAAACAGCGATGCGCCCATTGCCATCTCCACAACAGAAGTTCATGAGGCTATTCGGAGATCCAAGAACACCAAATATATCGGCCCCGATGGCATTTCCATGCTGATGCTGAAACACCTCGGCGACGAAGGCATAAGATACCTCACACAAATTTTCAACCTTTCCCTTTCCACCTTTGTTATTCCTGAAAGATGGAAACAAGCAAAGGTGGTCCCACTACTAAAGCCTGGCAAGCCAGCTGCCGTAGGGGAGTCATATCGCCCGATATCTCTCCTCTCGCCAGTAGTGAAAGTGTTGGAAGCCACCTTGTTGCCGTACTTCACCGCAAACCTGCGGCTCGCCGAACATCAGCATGGATTTCGCAAAAATCACAGCACCACCACCGCGCTGAACGCCATAACCACTCAGATAGGGGACGGATTAAACCAAAATCGTCCAAACCAGAGGACAGTGCTAGTTGCGCTACCTGAGTGGTCGTCAATCGTCGGTTGAGTTCAGAGGAGCCAGATCAAAACCCAGAATAGTTAAACAGGGGGTGCCACAGGGTGGTGTCCTATCCCCGTTCCTGTTCAACTATTATATATCGAAACTTCCCCCCCCACCAGAGGGTGTCTCGATCGTCTCTTACGCCGACGACTGTACGATTCTGGCAACAGGCCCCTCCGTAGAAGAACTCTGCTCTCGAATTAACTCATACCTCCCAGCCGTGTCCGAATTCTTCGCCGGGAGAAACCTGGCATTGTCACCGAATAAGTCCTCGGCCACCCTATTTACGACGTGGACAACGCAAGTGAACATGGAATTAGACGTCTACGTTGATAGTGTCAAGCTACCAACTGTCTCACACCCCAAAATCTTAGGGGTGACGTTTGATAACATGTTCAAATACGGCGCTCACGTAACCGCAATTGCCAATAAAGTCCAAAGCCGTAACAAAATCCTCAAGTCCCTAGCTGGCAGCACTTGGGGTAAAGACAAAGAAACGTTACTAGCTACATATAAAGCAATTGGCCAGCCGGTACTGAGCTACGCGACGCCTATATGGTCGCCGGGGCTAGCTGACACACACTGGACGAGGCTACAGGTCTGCCAAAACACCGCCCTTCGTACCGCCACTGGGTGTCTTCTTATGTCTCCTGAGCATCACTTACATAATGAAGCGAAAATGCTCGCCGTTAAAGAGCATAGCGAGATGTTGACCAGGCAATTCCTGTTCAACTGTTGCAAACCGCAGCATCCGAACGGACGCCTGATCAACGAGGATCCGCCCCCCAGGAGCATAAGGAGTCATCTACGCAAACACTACGATGAGATCCGGCACCTGATTTCCACGCCGTTTGATCCTAAGGTGCACCGGCAGGCCCTCACCCTCATCCACACAAATTCGGTAAATTCCTATGTTGGCTCTCTCCCGGTGAACGCCGTTCTTCAGGCAGCAACACCACCCGTTGCCGAAGAGGAGCGCGAGCTGCCTAGGGAGACTAGGGTGATGCTGGCCCAACTCCGGTCTGGATACTGTAATAGGTTAAACTCTTACCTATCCAGACTGAACCCCGACTTGCCTAATGTCTGTCCGGCATGCGGCTTGTCCCCCCATACTACTAACCATCTTTTTGTCTGCTCATCTGAGCCTACTCTTCTAACACCCATATCCCTCTGGTCCTCCCCTGTTGAAGCCGCTAGGTTTTTAGGACTTCCGTTAGAAGAGTTCGATGACAATATTGGGTAAGGTTGATACTGACTACCTAGGCAGGGCAAAGTAGTGTTAAAACAACAACATAACGACAAAGTGGGCGTGGCACCTCCCATACGAATGAAATACTTCTTAGTCGATATCTCTGGAACTATTTAGGTTAGACCACTGAAATTTGGTTAGGGGTTATATGGAATCGATCCCTACCACCTCCAAAAAAAACTGGGGATAACGACGGTGTGGGCGTGGCACCTCCCATACGAATATAATACTTCTTAGTCGATATCTCTGGAAGTATTTAGGTTAGACCACTGAAATTTGGCTAGGGGTTATATGGAATCGATCCCTACCACCTCCAAAAAAAACTGGGGATAACGACAGTGTGGGCGTGGCACCTCCCATACGAATGAAATACTTCTTAGTCGATATATCTGGAAGTATTTAGGTTAGATCATTGAAACTTGGTTAGGGGTTATATGCAATCGATCCCTACCACCTCCAAAAAAACTGGGGATAACGAAAAAGGGGGCGTGGCACCTCCCATACGAATGAAATACTTCTTAGTCGATATCTTTGGAAGTATTTAGGTTAGACCACTGAAATTTGGTGAGAGATTATATGGAATCGATCCCTACCACCTCCAAAAAAACTGGGGATAACGACAGTGTGGGCGGGGCACCTCCCATACGAATGAAATACTTCTTAGTCGATATCTCTGGAAGTATTTTGGTTAGATCATTGAAACTTGGTTAGGGGTTATCTATATGGAATCAATCCCTACCACCTCCAAAAAAAACTGGGGATAACGACAGTGTGGGCGTGGCACCTCCCACACAAATAAAATTTTTCATTGTCCGTATCTGTGGAAGTATTCGGGTTACACCACTGAAATTTGGTGAGGGGTTATACGACATCGATCCCTACCACCTCCAAAAAATTGGGGTTAACGAAAATGGGGGCGTGGCACCTCCCATACTAATTTTTCCAGCTAAATATCTCCAAAAGTATTTAAGGCAGGAACCTGGAAATTGGTATAGAGCTAAATGATATCAAAACAATTTTCGCGCATAAAAGTGGGGTTATCGTAAAAGTGTTTAAAGTTAGGACCTGAAAATTGATCAGGAGATTAATGATATCAATAGTTCCCGTGTAGGAAAATTTTTTCGCTATTTACTTATGCTCCGGGACAGAAAACTAAAAATTTTGTGTATCGTGTAGCCTTAAACGGAATACTAAAATTTTATATTTTTGAAGTTGTATGCACAATGAAGTAGTGAAAAATTAATAAAAAAAATCTATTTTGGAAAGAACGAAGTTTGCCGGGTCAGCTATATTTTATGTATATAAATATGAAATCTTAAAGTATATTATTGATTTTGAAAGGCCCCCTAACTACTTACATCCCATGCAACGCCGGGTACCCTGCTAGTTGCCAATAAAGTCCAAAGCCGTAACAAAATCCTCAAGTCCCTAGCTGGCAGCACTTGGGGTAAAGACAAAGAAACGTTACTAGCTACATATAAAGCAATTGGCCAGCCGGTACTGAGCTACACGACGCCAATATGGTCGCCGGGGCTAGCAGACACACACTGGACGAGGCTACAGGTCTGCCAAAACACCACTGGGTGTCTTCTTATGTCTCCTGAGCATCACCTTCATAACGAAGCGAATATGCTCGCCGTTAAAGAGCATAGCGAGATGTTGGCCAGGCAATTCCTGTTCAACTGTTGCAAACCGCAGCATCCGAACGGACGCCTGGTCAACGAGAATCCGCCCCCTCGGAGCATAAGGAGCCATCTACGCAAACACTTCGATGAGATCCGGCACCTGATTTCCACGCCGTTTGATCCTAAGGTGCAACGGCAGGCCCTCACCCTCCTCCACACGAATTCGGTAAATTCCTTTGTTGGCTCTCTCCCGGTGAACGCCGTTCTTTAGGCAACAACACCACCCGTTGCCGAAGAGGAGCGCGAGCTGCCTAGGGAGTCTAGGGTGCTGCTGGCTCAACTCCGGTCTGGATATTGTAATAGGTTAAACTCTTACCTATCCAGACTGAACCCCGACTTGCCTAATGTTTGTCCGGCATGCGGCTTGTCCCCTCATAACACAAACCATCTTTTTGTCTGCTCAGCCTACTCTTCTAACACCCATATCCCTCTGGTCCTCCCCTGTTGAAGCCGCTAGGTTTCTAGGACTTCCGTTAGAAGAGTTCGATGACAATATTGGGTAAGGTAGATACTGACTACCTCGGCAGGGCAAGTAGTGCTACAACAACAACAACAACACGAAAAGAGATGTTGCGTGTCATGGGGGACCATACCGCATGCAGGGCATGTGTTCGGTATGGTGGGGTTCAGTCTGGACAGATAGGAGTTCAGCCTATTGCATTATGAAAAATGGGAAACTGTTTATGCTGAAAAAGACGTGTGTAAAGCTTACAATTCATTTTTAACTACGCTTCAAGCACATATAACAAAATCTAGCTTTGTTACATCTCCTAAACGTTCGGAAACTATTCTCAAGCCCTGGATCAATCATGTTCTACTTAAGAAAATTAAACTAAAAAATAAATTACGTGTGAAATGCCGCAAGCATCCTACTAACACTCGCCTCCAGAAGCGTCTGAAACTCCTCACATGCAGCATTAATAAAGAATGTCGTTTTAGGCATAATAGTTTTTATAAGAATAAATTTTTAGCTGCGCAGGGTGACGTGAAGAAAGAATGGAATGTGGTCAACGACATTCTTAATCGTAATAAAGAAGCTCAAACTAATTCGCTTGTTTTGGATATCGAAGGCGAAATTGTTTCTCGCCCATTAGACGTTGCCAATCATCTCAATGAATTCTTCGTTACAATTGGAAAAGAGTCCGCTCCAAGTACTAGTAATATACCTTGCAATTGTAACAACCGCTTAATCTATTCTGTAAATTCTTCCCCTGGTTGTAGTTTCTTCTTTGAACCAATTTCTGGGTCAGAGATCTTAAGTTTAGTAAATTCTTTAAAAAATACTGATTCTTCTGGGAGTGATGGTATCTCTAATCGTACTTTAAAGAATATTGCCTTCTATATTGTTGACATTTTAAAGCACTTATTCAATCGTAGTATAGTCACAGGGGTGTTTCCAGCCGATCTAAAATGTGCTATTGTAATACCACTACATAAGAAAGGGAATAGGAAAGATAAAAATAATTACAGACCCATTTCTCTCTTGCCATCGATCTCTAAAATTTTTGAAAAGACTGTTAAATGCAGAGTCTTGCAATATTTGGAAAAAATCAAGTTCTTTAGTCCATTGCAATACGGATTCCGGTCAGGGGTTTCTACTGAAGATGCTCTCTCAATCTATGCTCGTTTATTTATAAAGCAATGGATGAAAAAGGGACTTGTGGTAGCCTTTTTGTTGACATAACGAAAGCTTTTGACATGGTCGACCATAATATTCTTTTAAGTAAACTGCACTCAGCTGGTTTCCGTGGTAAAGTTCTAGATTGGTTTGAATCATATCTAACTTTAAGAAGCCAAAAGGTGAAAGTAAATAATATTCTAAGTGCACCTAGATTTGGGAGTCCCGCAGGGTTCAGCCCTTGGACCTATTTTATTTCTGATTTATATTAACTCGCTATTTTCAATGCCTGTTATAGGAAAAGTCACAGCTTTTGCCGATGACTTGACAATTGCTTATAGATCACACAATGCTTTTAATCTGTTTGGGGATATAAATCACGATGTCAGTCTGCTAAGAGAATGGTTCGCTTCTCAAAAGCTTATTGTAAGCAAAAAGACTAAACTAATGTATTTTAGTCTAGGTGGAAAGGTAGTAACTAGCGGTGATATTATTTTTCACTCTGCAAGCTGCTTGCGGCACAAACTAAGTACACATACTTGTATAGAGAACGAGTCAAAGGTAAATTATCATCCGGAATTAAACTGTGACGCAATGTGTTTCGACGTCGAAGTTGTTCAAAATTTTAGGTATTTAGGTGTTATAGTCGATCGAAACCTGAGTTGGTCTTCGCATATCTCTGCCATGAAAGTTTACATGCTAGCAACTGTTCGCTCATTTTATCGCCTTCAAAACCTATGTGCAAGCAGTGTACTGAAAATGATATAATATGGACTAGTTCAATCTAAACTGCAATATGGCTTAAGCTGCTGGGGTAGTGCATACTCTAATAAAATTCGTCCACTTTTAATGTTGCAAAAGTGTCTTATACGCAGAATTTGTAATGCTAGTCGTTTAACGCACTCCATGAATCTCTTTAAAAGATTAAACATTCTTCCTGTAAGACACTTGTACTACTTTAAAGTTTTAAAAAATTTGTTTATGAGAAATGGTTATTTGCGAAGTCCAATAGTAGTAGTGTACTACACTCATGCTAAGGAGCAATTCTCACTCAAATGTCACAGTTCCTGCCTCACGTACTACTCTGTATCGAAACTTCTATACCATCGTATCGTGTATGATTTTCAATAAACTTCCAAACTATATACAATCAATACGTAACATAGGCTTTTTCCTAAAGCTGGTGAAATTATGGCTTCTTGGTTTAACCCATGATGATATTGTAGTTCTGTTACGGCCTATCTTATAAGTTCCGTTGAAACATGTTTTTCTTACTTCTTTTTTCTTCAATAAATTCAGTTGTAAATTACTTGTTCTATAATCAACCTACATATTAATTTCATTTAATTTATTTCTATTTATTTTTAAATACCTGTATTTTAATCATTTATTTATCATTAATTTTAAATATTTATAAATCCCTTTAAATGTAATTTGTTTGCACCCCACATTTCTCAACTCCTATTGTAATCATTACAAGAAATGGCGTTATCACTGTTCTCACATTGAACACTCAACGCCATTAGCTATTATCTTATTACATCTTTTATTGTATTTTTGCTCATGTACTATTGTTAATTTCTTCAAATTGTATAAGATAATAATGAATAAAAATGAATGAATGAAATATCCAGACCGAAGTTGTGCCAGCATGACTCTAGTCTCCCTCGGAAGGACACGTTCTTCCTTAGCAAGAACGGGTGGTTGGGCACCAATAACGGGGTTCACAGTACCGGGATCTGAGGGATCTGTCCACCGACTCAGTGTGGAGGTCCTTTAGGGCCCGCCTATGGCCCCGCAGATCAAACGGCAACGAGATGTGATGCCGGATCTCATCATAATGATTTCGGAGATGTTTCCTTATGTCTCTGGGGGGCGGAGTTTCATCCAATAGATGTCGATTTGGATGACTGGGTCTGTTACAGTTCAGAAGGAACTGCCTACTTAAAAGTTGCGCATGCTCGCGAACGTTGAGCATTTTAGCCTCCAGGTGAAGGTGAGACTCAAGAGACATAAGCAAACAGCCCGTCGAGGTTCTGATTGCGGTGTTTTGGCAGACCTGCAATTGCCTCCAGTTGGTGTCGTGAAGGTTAGGCGGCCATATGGGCGCAGCATAATCAATAACCGGTCGGCCAATAGCCTTATAGGTGACCAGCAACGTTTCTTTGTCTTTGCCCCAAGTACTGCCGGCCAGTGACTTGAGGATCTTGTTGCGGCTTTGTACCTTTGAAGCTATTGCGGTGGCATGATTAGCGAAGGAGCACCTAAGGTCTTGCAACCTCTCTGCTGGAGTTGGCAAGCTATGGTCGACGGTGAAATCTTTGTCCAACCCGACTAAACCTAGCGACAAAATATCCATCGCCTTCGGTGATAAGGTTCAGTCGAAGCCAAAAAGATGCGCGAGCGCCTTCTGCCGACAATTTGTAATGCATCCTTCGTTGAACAAAGAGATTCGCCGAGCCACCAGGGGAGCGCACAAACAAAAAAACAGCGATGCGCCCATTGCCATCTCCACAACAGAAGTTCATGAGGCAATTCGGAGATCTAAGAACACCAAATATATTGGCCCCGATGGCATTTCCATGCTGATGCTGAAACACCTCGGCGACGAAGGCATAAGATACCTTACACACATTTTCAACCTTTCCGTGTCCACCTTTGTTATTCCTGAAAGATGGAGACAAGCAAAGGTGGTCCCACTACTAAAGCCTGGCAAGCCAGCTGCCGTAGGGGAGTCATATCGCCCGATATCTCTCCTCTCGCCAGTAGTGAAGGTGTTGGAATCTATCTTGTTGCCGTACTTCACCACAAACCTGCGGCTCGCCGAACATCAGCATGGATTTCGCAAAAATCACAGCACCACCACCGCGCTGAACGCCATAACCACTCAGATAGGGGACGGATTAAACCAAAATCGTCCAAACCAGAGGACAGTGCTAGTTGCGCTACCTGAGTGGTCGTCAATCGTCGGTTGAGTTCAGAGGAGCAGATCAAAACCCAGAATAGTTAAACAAGGGGTGCCACAGGGTGGTGTCCTATCCCCGTTTCTGTTTAACTATTATATATCGAACCTCCCCCCCCACCAGAGGGTGTCTCGATCGTCTCTTACGCCGACGATTGTACGATTCTGGCAACAGGCCCCTCCGTTGAAAAACTCTGCTCTCGCATAAACTCATACCTCCCAGCCGTGCCCGAATTCTTCGCCGGGAGAAATAAGTCCTCGGCCACCCTATTCACAACGTGGACACCGCAAGCGAACATGGAATTAGACGTCTACGTTGATAGTGTCAAGCTACCAACTGTCTCACATTCCACAATCTTATGGGTGACGTTTGATAACATGTTCAAATACGGCGCTCATGTAACCGCAATTGCCAATAAAGTCCAAAGCCGTAACAAAATCCTCAAGTCGCTAGCTGGCAGCACTTGGGGTAAAGACAAAGAAACGTTACTAGCTGCATATAAAGCAATTGGTCAGCCGGTACTGAGCTACGCGACGCCAATATGGTCGCCGGGGCTAGCTGACACACACTGGACGAGGCTACAGGTCTGCCAAAACACCGCCCTTCGTACCGTCACTGGGTGTCTTCTTATGTCTCCTGAGCATCACCTTCATAATGAAGCGAAAATGCTCGCCGTTAAAGGGCATAGCCGCAGCATCCGAACGGACGCCTGGTCAACGAGAATCCGCCCCCCAGGAGCATAAGGAGCCATCTACGCAAACACTTCAATGAGATCCGGCACCTGATTTCCACGCCGTTTGATCCTAAGGTGCACCGGCAGGCCCTCACCCTCATCCATACGAATTTGGTAAACTCCTTTGTTGTCTCTCTTCCGGCGAACGCCGTTCTTCAGGCAACAACACCACCCGTTGCCGAAGAGGAGCGCGAGCTGCCTAGGGAGACTGCGGGTTGGGGCTTAGAATATGACCGCGGTAGGCATACCGGTCGTAAGAGGCGACCAATATGCACAAAGGTTGTTGTTGTTGTTGTTGTTAGCAGTGCTTCGCCCTGCCCAAAGGGCCAGAACACTCCTAGTTGTCATCGGGCTCTTCTAACGGAAGTCCAAGGAAACGCGCTGTTTCAACAGGGATAGACCAAAGTGATAGGGGAGTTAGAAGAGTATATTCCGAAGAACACGAAAAGAGATGATCCGTGTCATGGGGGGCCATACCGCATGCAGGGCATGTGTTCGGTATTTATTTTATTTTATTTATTTATTTATTACAGTCTTTTTGACTTAGATTATATCTTTAGTATCACAATGACATTATCTATAAGGTAGAGTCTTACAATAATTAAATAGTAATTTTTTAAAATTGGTAATATTATTGCAGTCTTTTATCTCATTTGGTAGCTCATTATATGCCTTTATTCCCTCATAATATATGCTATTTTTATCAAATTCGGATCTTACAACCGGCAAATGAAAATTGTTTATATTTCTTGTTTGATAACGATGCACCTCGTTGTTATATCTCACACGATCTTTTATGTAGTTCGGCAGATTACCTAACTTCATGTTGTGTATAAATTTTAGAGTATGGTATTTAATGATTTGTTTAACACTAAGCCAGTTCAAACTCTCCAGCATTTCAGAGATTGGAGTATCAAAGCGTTTTTTGAGTATAAATCGCATCACTTTGTTTTGCTTTATTTGTAGTTTTTGTATATGTGTTGCTGCCAATGTGAAAAGGATTGTGGGACAATATATGAAATGGGGTTCTATAATAGATCTATAAACCATTGTTTTGTAATGTCTGCTAACATATTTACATGATCGTATCATAAAGCCTATCTTTTTAGATATTTTTTTCTCCGTGTATATAAAATGCTCATGAAACTTCAGTCTATCATCTATTAGTATTCCCAAATATTTTATTTCATTCACTTTTTGTATAGGGGTATCAGCTATTTTTAGCATCACATTTTGCTCTTCTGTAGATTGTCTTCGCATAATCATCCATTTCGTTTTCTCTGTATTAATTTTAAGTTTATTTTGGCATAACCACTTATATATGTTGTTTAGGTCAGCTTGTATTTTTGATATAGCCTCAGGTGAAGATGGGCAGCTTATAGTTAATAAAGCATCATCCGCAAAGAGTCGTATTTTACAGTGATCGATACAGGTATTTATATCATTAATATAGATGATGAACATAATTGCTGCCAGTACTGACCCTTGCGGTAGGCCTAGTTTAATGTTTACTTCTTCCGATACTGCATTTCGTATTACTGTCCGCTGTTTTCTTCCATCAAGATAACTTTTGAACCAGTTAATTGCAGCGCTACGTACACCGAAGTTGTGCAGTTTCATCAGCATGATGTCCCTATCGATGGTTTCAAAGGCTCTTTTAAGATCAAGAAAAACTGACACTGCTGTTTGTTTACTGGACATGCTTTCTTTCCACTCTGCTATTACCAAGTTGAGTGCAGTTTCACAGGAGTGCTTAGACCTGAATCCCGATTGTTCGCTTATAATAATATCGTGTTCATTTAGATATTCCAATAACTGTTCTTTTACAATGCTTTCCATAAGTTTCTCGTCGCTAGGCAGTGTGTTGATAGGTCGTATCTCTTCAGGTTTCACTGTTCCTTTAACTTTTTCTACCGGCACAATTATAGAGGTCTTCCAGCACTCCGGGAAAACACCACTGTCAAAGCTTTCATTCACAATACACGCATATGTGTGAGCCAGGTACTCCATGCTGTCCTTAATTACGCCTTCTGCCAGTAGTTTTTTTCCACCATACTTATTTTTCAATCTCTTCGTTGCTTGCATAATCTGTTCCACATTTATATGTTTAAATTGAAATGGGCATCTATTTATGTCGTTGTGTGTTTCGCCTGGTACAATATTCTCGATGCTGTTACTAATTGATTCAACACTCTCCACAAAATATTGGTTGAGTTGATTGGCAATTTCACTGTCTTCCTCGATGAAAATGTTATTGTAAAATATTCGTTTTATTTGAGATGTTTCATTGTTCATGTTGACTGCTTCTTTGAGACATTTCCACATTAGCCGTTGATTATCACAATTGTTATTGATTCTATTTTCCATATATTTTTTCTTTTTAATCCTCACCATTTTTTTGTAATATCGTTTGATATTAATATAATTTACCCATATATTTGTTCTTTCTGCCCGATATCGCAGTTCGATAGTTCCGCTATATTGAAGTTCCTTAGGTTATTTATCAGGTTTTCTTTTGTGTAGTTATCCCAGCACAGGCGATTTTCATACACTCTCATTTTATAACATCTTGAGGTTGGCATTTTGAAACAGATTGTCTCATGGTCTGATACCTTATGCTTCTCGAGATGTTGTACTTTGATGCTATCACTATTACTAAACAGAAGATCTATTTTGGTTTGAGATGACTCAGTAATTCTCGTGTTAAAATCGATTAGTTGCTGCATGGATGCTGCTGCGAACGTATTAGTAAGCCGGTTCGAGTGAGAAGATTGTGTATTAACATTAATGTTGAAGTCACCGATAACTATATTGTTCAAATTTTCACTGAAGTGTTCATCAATTATTTCACCCATATAGTTTATAAATTCAGTGTGGCTCGCGTTTGGCGAATGGTAAACTACGCCGATTTGCCAGTTAATCGGGCTTTTTATTGTTTTAATCACCACAATCCATAGGTTGTTGTGTACACTGTTATTATATATTACTTTATAGTCGATCTGTTTATGTATATATATTAGGACACCACCTGTATGACGACTATGTGAATCGCACCTGATATGGTTATATCCAACGATATTTAGCTCTGCCTCAGTTACATTTCTGGTAGTATGAGTCTCAGCGCATAAAACAATATTCGGGCTTTCATTCTCTATCATCACTTCAAGTTCACCTTTGTTTGCTGTAATACTGTTAGTGTTTAAGTAGATACACTTTATCTCGTTCTTATCTTTATAATTGTTTATTTTGTTTTGCTTACTTATACCATCAACTACTTCATCATCTGTTAATGGCTAATACCCAAGCTTCTGCATCTTTATATGCAATTTATTCACATAGCATGGACAATCCCTATCGAATGTGTCATGATTTATGTCTAAATGCAATTTATATTTTTCTTTACCTGTAATACAATTAATGCACTTGTTTATTGGACTTTTCTCACACGTTTTTGAGTTGTGTTTTCCATGGGATTTATGACAAGCTTCGTCATTATTACAGTTTGTAGCTTTGTGATTAAATCCTTTACATTTATAACATCGTAGTACATTTATTGCATCGTACACTCTACATCTTTCCCAACCGACATTTAATCTCTCTGCTGTAAGAACTTTAGTAAAATTCTCCTTTTCGATTTCAATAATAGCATCATAGACCACTGAATTATCTCGTTCTCTTTCTAGGATCTTAACAACTTTTAATGAACTTTCGCTGATATCTTCGTTTTGTTTTTTTATCTTATCAATCAACACTTTGCTGTCATATTTAAAACTAAGACCCTTGATTATAAAGGTTGGGTGAATCACTTCTGGCACTTTCACAGAGTATTCTTTCCCAATATTTTTTTCAATTGCTACTTTGATTTTTTCACGTTCATCGTTATTTTCACTATGAATAATCACCACTCCATTATTTTTTGTTGCAATATTCGATATTTTTAAATTTTCCGGATCTACTTTGCTGTTTAGGTCTTCTTTTGTTTTACTACCTGTTTGTTTTTCTTTGGGTTTTACAATTATGGCTACAGCATTTTTTAGGTGTGGTATTTCACTTTTTTTAGTATTACATTTTATAGTATCGGCGTATGATTTTTGTACACTACTATTGTTGCTGCTTATTTTTTGCACTTCACTGTATACTTTCTCATTATCTTTGTTGATCAACTCAGTTTTGTTTTTCACTTCTTCCACCATTTCATACAAGCTTTTCATATCTCCAATTTTCTTCTCAAAGAGCTTTTGTGTCTTCTCCATTCTCTCTACTCGTTGAGTGTAACGACTCTCAACAGCTTCCAGCAAAGCTTTTATCTCACTTTGACTTTCCTTCATCACTTCATTAAACTCATTCTTATACTCGTTCAATATCGAGCCATTTTTTTTTACACTCATTTGCATGTCTTGTAGCACCATATCCACGTTTTGTATGTATGCCATGCATTCATCACACATCAGCCGCACCATACTGTTTGGTACGCCAAGAACATTGCCGCTAAATTTGTCAACACCTGCACATTGGCGAGTTTCATGAAACACTTTACCACAAACTCCCTCACATCTTATACCACTCTCTCCCCTAATGTGGGACTTGCACGTCGCGCACACACTCATTTCTTCTGTTTGAGCTTTTCCAGTTTGTTTTTATTTCCCGTTTTTCTCTATATGTATCGTTGACAACGATTTTGATTACTTTGAGTCACTTGCTCAGGGCTCAGTCTGGACAGATAGGAGTTCAGCCTGTTGCAATATCCAGACCGAAGTAGTGCCAGCATGACTCTAGTCTCCCTCGGAAGGACACGTTCTTCCTCAGCAAGAACGGGCCACCAGTAACGGGGTTCACAGGCCGGGACCTGAGGGAACTGTCCACCGAAGCGGCCAGAGGCTGAATCGATGACTTTGGGAAACTCTTTCTCACCTTTGCATCCGTCCGTCGGTGTGGGTAGGTCAGCGAAGGAGTGCTCTGTAAAGTCCGTGAAGCGGTCCCAGTCCGCTTTACTGAAGTTGATGTACGTTCGTTTTTCTGTCGTTATGAAGTCGGACGGTCGTTCGATGTCTAGTAGGATGGGTAGGTGGTCTGATGCCAGTGTAAGCATAGGTTGCCAGTTAACGTGGTTGATAAGGCCCGCACTTGAAATGGAGATGTCTGGCGAACTGTGGCAGTTACCTGCCACCCTAGTGGGGGCATCTCCATTCAATGTACAGAATGCCGAATTATCTATTTGCTCTGCGAGTGCGTGCCCTCTGCTATCTGTTGGCAAGTTGGAGTGCCAGGGATCGTGATGTGCGTTGAAATCACCTAGGATGAGGCAGTTATCGCCCCTTAGCAACGCACTAATATCAGGGCGATAATCACGGGGACAGCACGTAACAGGGGGAATGTATATATTTAACACTCGCAGGTCGACGTCGCCTGTCCGGACTGCTATGCCCTGGCATTCAAGGGTAGAGTCCCTGGGGTCAACTAGGTTATACTGTACAGTATGGTGTGTCATGAATACGAGGCCGCCCCCATGACCGCTGGGACGGTCTTTCCCATGTACATTGTAGTCATCTCGACTACGTAAGTCCGAGTTAGCATTCAGTTTGGTCTCCTGAATGGCGGCCAGTTTAATGTTGTTCGACTTCATAGAGTCTGTTATCTCCGCGATCTTTCCAGCTAACCCGTTGCAGTTCAGCTGTAGGATTTTGAAGTGTGTCGGGAGGGAGGGTGGAGGCATGCTGGGGGTAAGGGACGGATGCGGTTGCCTAGATGGAGGTGGGCATAGTCGCAAGCTGTGACGCAGTCTAGGGTTCAGCGCGCCTTGGCCGATGTTGTGTGGCGTGGAGGGCGGCTGAGTACTGCAGCAAGGGGCAATAAATGCATCCGTCCAAAGGTTCCTGTTTGCGAGCCCAGAGCACATATGGATGTGGAGCAGGCCAAGGCAGTTATTGCACTTAACCGATGCCGCAGGCGTATATAGTCTTTGCCGACAAACAGTGCACGTGTTGAAAGGTACGAGGAGGTTATGTTCCTGACCCACGTGAATGCTGGAAGTAGGGGGGGACGAGAGTGGGGACTGGGGTGAGGCGGGAGCAGCAAGGCTGCAGGTCGTGAAGACCGGGCCACTGTTGTGGCCATTTGATGATGGTAGGTGCGATGTGTGTGCGCCGGAGCGACGAGAACCGCGGGACGCGCTTGCGCGCGAACAACATGGTGCCTCAAAAGTACTAAAAAAAGTACGGGTTCTGGGGATGACAATGTTAAGCCCTGAGCATCCAGATATATGCAACCATCTCTTGCATTTACTGCATTGAACGGAATGTGAACGTTTTACATATATTTTCTTCCAGCAGACGCAGCAGATCCAGTCTCTTGGTCCGGGGTTGGATTCGATACCAGCCCATAGCAAGAGACATTGGACCAACCCTGCTGCAAGGGATTGCTCCGAGGATGACAATTTAGGAGTGGGACTGGACAAATTGGACAGGGTTACACTGAAATAACAGCCCTTGGCCGGGTAAAACCCGGGTCATTCCGGTACGTAGAACCGGCTGTTGTGGGAACAAAGGTAATGATGTGCAACTCGATGGTTGATCTACGGATATGATGCCTCCCACCTCTCATTACCCATCTTCTCTTTCCTTTCGGAAGGAGGGATGACATGACCTAGAAGGTTGCACTGGTCATACCAAATCGCTCCCACGACAGTCGGGCAGTACCGCAAGGGAGTACCGGAGCGTACCGGATTCATATCCGGCCAAGGACTGTTATTTCGACAACACTCCCCAAAACCTTCGGGGAGTGATTTTGTTGTTAAAACAACAACAACAACAACTAGGGTGATGCTGGCTCAACTCCGGTCTGGATATTGTAATATGTTAAACTCTTACCTATCCAGGCTGAACCCCGACTTGCCTAATGTTTGTCCGGCATGCGGCTTGTCCCCCCATAATACAAACCATCTTTTTGTCTGCTCAACCGAGCCTACTCTTCTAACACCCATATCCCTCTGGTCCACCCCTGTTGAAGCCGCTAGGTTTCTAGGACTTCCGTTAGAAGAGTTTGATGACAATATTGGGTAGATACTGACTAGCTAGGCTACAACAACAACAACAACAACATGGAGACCCCCTATGGTGGAGGAGGGAGGCCGGCAGGAAGCGGTGTCTCCTCCAGGTCTTTAAGGAGTGTGGCGTGGTTGACTGTGTCGAAGGCTTTCGACAGGTCAAGTGCCACGAGAACCGTCCTGTGGTTTGGTTGGTGTTCGTTCAAACCGGAGTTAATCTGCGTCGTGATGGCATTCAATGCCGATGCTATGCTGTGATTTTTACGGAAGCCAGGTTAATGATTGGCCAGCTTCAGGTTTGCAGTATAGTATGGGAGCAAGATAGCCTCTAACAACTTCACTACCGGCGAGAGGAGAGATATCGGACGATAAGAATCTCCTTGATTCGCCGGTTTCCCAGGTTTTATTCGCGTGTTAACGAAGGTGGTCAGTAAGAGGTTGAGTAGAGCCCCCAAGTACTTGTGCCCCTCGTGGCCGAGGTGTTTCGGCATCTTCATGGCAATTCCGTCGGGTCCAAGTGATCTAGAAGGTTTCGCCTTCCTTATAGCTTCCTTAACCTCTGCAGCGGAGACGACAATGGGCGCGGCTGTGTGTTTGTGTTTGTGCGCACGTCGAATGGCTTTTCTCTTAGCCCTATCCGCAGGAGAATGCAGTATAAATTGTGCAAAATTTAAAATTTAATTTTAAAAACAACCCTGAGCCACACCATGCTAATTCCTTCTGCGTAGTACACCCTTCTGCGTTGGCGGGCTTCGGCCGCGCTTTTTATAAAACCCTGGGCCATCGTGAAGTAAGACAGGTGACAGCAATTGAACAGCTGTTAAATTTTTTTTTCTGCTTTTTTCTGTTTTTTATTGATTTCCAGGTGTCAAATTGTTGTCAAAGCCAACAGCCATTTTGATTCCAAAGATTCAAAGTCGTGCAAAAACTTTGTTTTGAAAGTTTTCTCGAAATTTTATGTAGAATTAGCAAAAAAATAAGTAAGAAACAGAAGTTGGACGCACACCAATTAAAAATAAAACTTTTTTCCTTTTGAAATTTTTTCATTTTGAAATTTTTTCTGTTTTGCTTGTATTTATTTGCAAGCAAACAAAAGCGATTTGATAGTCATTTGACATCTGAAACAAATTTCAACAACAATAGCAAACACACCAAGCTTCTGACTACGCAACCTGTATTTATAAACCTTGCCCTGGGCTACGTCATGCCAACTGCGGGTGGTTGCCATGTTGCCACGGTTCGCACTCTATGGGCGGGATCCATGGTATTTTTGTACAGAACACCTTTCTGAATTGGCAATAAAGATAACATAAATGGAATAAATGGAGAAAAAGAGTTCCACGCGGAAGGACATCACCGTGGCGGTAGCGGCTATGGCAACCACCTGGAGTTGGAATGGCGTAGACCAGGGTTCAAATTATTATTATTATTATTATTATTAAAAGGCATTAAGTATAATACAGCAGTTTAATATTTACATTAGTTCAACCCGAAGGTCTTTTGGTAATACTTTCCACCCAACGTCAAGTGTTAATACACGTCCAAAAATCTAGGTAGAGGTATCAATAGACGCGTCTTCACCTCCGTAACAATAATTTGGAGGGGGAAATCCGATATTTTTAGAATTTTGCGAGATATTTGCAGTTAAAGTTCACAATTTTTCTGTCATTTTCATGTGGTTGTTGTAATCACATTACCCTGTGAGAAAAAGAGTTCCACGCGGAAGGACATCACCGTGGCGGTAGCGGCTATGGCAACCACCCGGAGTTGGAATGGCGTAGCCCAGGGTTATTTTTTGGGTATTTGTTTCCTTTGGCACTCAACTACTAATAAATTAGCTAAAAATATGATAGGGGTGTCAAAAGACGCGTTTTGACCTCAGTATCAATGATCAGAAGTCGAAATTTCATTTTTTTGTTCCAGTGAAGAGATATTTGCAATCAAAGTTCAGAATTTGGTAATCGTTTACATCCGCTACCGAGCGCTAATATTTACACAAGAATGTCGGGAGGGGTCTCAAAAGACGCGTCTCGGTCCCAGGATCACGAATATAACTCCGCTCAACCGATATTTTCATTATTTTGTAAAATATTTGCGAAAAACCGAAAAATAACCCGGGTTTAGGGACCCGATCCATGTTTTTTATGTGCAGAAAACCCTTCCGCGTAGGCGGCCTTCGGCCGCGCTTCAAACTCCGGGTGTGTGCCATAGCCGTGGCTACCGCCACGGTGATGTCCTTCCGCGTGCCACTTTTTTCTCACAGGGTATTCTGATTACAACAACCACATGAAAATGACAGAAAATTCTGAACTTTAACTGCAAATATCTCGCAAACTACTAAAAATATCGGTTGAGCGGAGTTATATTCTTGATCCTGGGACCGAGACGCGTCTTTTGAGACCCCTCCCGACATTCTTGTGTAAATATTAGCGCTCGGTAGCGGACGTAAACCATTACCCAGAATTTTCTGTCATTTTCATGTGGTTGTTGTAATCACAAATTACACTGTGAAAAAAGAGGACATCACCGTGGCGGCAGCCACGGCTATGGCACACACCCGGAGTTGGAATGGCGTAGCCCAGGGTTATTTTTTGAAGCGCGGCCGAAGGCCGCCTATTCGGAAAGGTGTTCTGCACATAAAAAACATGGATCGGGCCCCGAATTGGGGATCTGACCCGGGTAAATTTTCGGTTTTTCACTAATAACTTTTCACTGGAACAAAAAAATTAAATTTCGACTTCGGATCATTGATACTGAGGTCAAAACGCGTCTTTTGACACCCCTATCATATTTTTAGCTAATTTATTAGTAGTTGAGTGCCAAAGGAAACAAATACCCTGAATCCGCCTCCGGAGAATTATTTTTAGCGGCACCGGCCGCAAACAATTATCCGAGACAACACTACCTTATCATATTTTGGCGATGTACCACATATAATACTTGCGTACCAGGTGACATCATATCCTTAATTATGTTGAAAGCATCATCTTCCTTGAAGATATCTAAAGAATCGAGAGAATTTGTGCACAAGTCCATATCTAGGGTGTTCGTTCCGTTATAACTATTCATTTTAAAGAAGAAATCATGAAAATATTTGCAATGAAGACTTTAAAATTCCGAAATGATAACATATCGACACATTAGCGAGTAGAGTTGGCAAATTTTTGTATGCCTGTGATATTGTCACAGCGACTAGAATATCACATGCGGTTTTCCCGTGACCTAGTATCCAGTGCCGGATAAAAACTTAACTCGTACAACATATTAAGGCCCGTTTTCTCGACTGCCTGTTAAAGGCAGGATCAACCAACCGGCGGATAAATTTGTCGGCAACATAAATTTCACTTCATTTTCTCAACCTCCTGTTAAATACTTCCACTAAATTTTTGAAAATATGGCAGCATTGCGAACGAAAAGAAAAAGAAATGTCAAAAACAGCTGTGAAAATATAAATATTAGAAAATATTTCAGCAAATTTCTAAAAAAAGCAAACTAAAATTTCATTTAATTGGAAATGAGTGACTTAAAATTAAAAAAAAGAGGTAAAAATTTTACCAAGGAGGAGGAGGTTGTGCTTGTAGATCTGGTAGAAGACTACAAGCACATCCTAGAAAATAAGAAGTCGGATGCGGTTACTTGGCGACAAAAGGAGCACGGGTGGCAGACATTGGCTGAAAGGTTCGCAGCCAGAACTGGTAACCACAGGGAGTGGAAAGCGCTCAGGGATAAATTTGATAACCTGAAGCGCAGGACTAAAGGTGAGTTAGCCACGGAAAAGAGGGAGACGTACCGCACAGGAGGTGGTACTTCTACAAAAAAAGTAGAGAGTGTTTCCCTCAGAATAGCGTCGATTCTCGATACATCGGGCTCTGGAATGGTCAACCCTCACGATGACGACATGGGTAAGTTTAACGCATTTCAACTATATCTTCCATTTCCACCACATATATCCGCATGGGATTACTTCTCAATGTTCTAAATGTACACTTTTTTGTTCCTATTTTTTTTACAGAATTTGAGATATTGGAAGAAATTACAGAGGACGATGATGCTGCCATTGTGGAAGATAAGGATGTAAGTTATTTACATATGTACATAAAAGTACCTGTAAAAATGTAATTTGTTTGCTTATATGTATTTTCACAGTAGCCACATATGGTCGAAACGATGCAGTGGGCTGACCAAAGCCTTCTAGTGTATTTCGTGATATTTCTGAAGCAGTTATTACACATGACATGTGAAGAGGTGGCTCGTTCGATCGAGAACTCTTCACATGTCGATCCGAGTGCTATTTGTGGATCCAATGGGGATAAGTAGGACTTCGAAATACTAAGTAGGGGTAAAGGGTAAATGTTAGGGAAAGAGGGGTAGGTTGGCTAAATAGGAGACGGATGATGGTATTTTAGGGGGAAGGGGTGAGGGAGGGATAAGCTTCGGTTTAAACCTATTACTAATAATTATATTATTAATATTTTCGCAGGCAAATAACTTAGACGATAGTAACCAAAATAATCATGATTGGGCTACATGGAACCCTGCCAATTTACGGCAAAAAAAGAGCGAGCAGCTTTGCCTTGGAAAAGGGTCGAGCCGTAAAAGGAACATGGAGGAGGAGAAAATGAACCTTGTTCTGTTGCAGCAAGACTTCTACAGGGGAGAAAGTGCTCGAGCTGCTGAGAAGTATGAGCTGGAGAAAGTTTATGCTGCAGAGAAGCATCAGCAAGAGCTCAAAAATCTCAAGCTTAAAAATGAGTTGCTTGAATTAGAGCTTGAAACAAAGAGAGCAAAATATTCACCCTAATGTAAGCATACTGATTTTTAAAGGTACTATTTAGTATTCATATTCTTTTATTCTTTTCAGGCAGCAGCTTTATTTTCTTAATATCTTTCTTCTCTGTATAATATCTTTGTTTTACTGTATACATATGTATTATGTACATATTAAATAGTCATATGGATTTTATGAATAAGAAAAACTATTTATTGAAAACTGAATGCCCTACTTATTTAACAACCTTTAAGGACATTGAACATTGGAATTTCGTTTTTGTTTTAGACTCGAATCTTTAGTACAAGTACAATTTTTTAACAAAATGAATAGACATGCTTTAGACTTTGTTTAAATCATTTTATTAAGGCGAAATTTGTTAAAATTGTCGAAAACCGCTTTGCCAATACTTCTGTCTGTCACTGTACATATGTAATTTTTCATATAAATTGATTATGTTTACATTGTATACAAGCTGATGGGGTAAAATTAAACGAATTTTATTAAGCTGGACATGATAGCCTGTAAATAAATAATTAATTCTTTATGAAAAATAATATAAATTAATATTGAAAAAAGTACCTTCCAAAATAGTCGGCTATCAAAACAGTTCTAGCAGTGGAGTCTCCGTCGATTGTAGTGCTTGTTTCAGGTTCATCTGAAGTTTCTGAAGGTGATATTTCAAAATCTGTTGGAGGTAGCGGGTCTTTTGCGGATATAGCAATATTGTGGAGAACTCCGCAAGCCGATATGACTGCCATTACGGTGTCCATTGATATTCGCATGCCCATAGATAAGATAGGAAAGCGTCGTTTCCAAACTCCGAAAGTTCGCTCTATGGTGTTACGTGTACGAATCTGAGATTCGTTATACAACTTTTCTGGCGCAGATTGTGGATTTGAAAGTGGTGTCATCATGTATCGACACTGTTTGTAGCCGCTGTCTCCAAGGATCATGTACTCATTAAAATGTGCCGTGTCTAGTTGATATTTCAAGCGGCTGCAGTTGAATATATGGCTGTCATGTGCAGATCCTGGCCACCTCGCAACTAGATTTTGGAAACGCAAATTGGCATCACATACCGCTTGAACGTTGAGTGAAAAGTAACCCTTCCTATTTCGAAACATTTCAGCGTTGTTACCTCCTGGTGATTGCATCCTAATGTGGGTGCAGTCAATAGCCCCAATCACTCTGGGAAATTTCGCTATTTTGTAGAAGTCTATTACAGTCTGCTCCATGTCAGACGGATCGCGGAATTTCACCCATTCCTTCGATAGTGATGCAATAGCATTTGAGACTTGCTTGACTATTCGGCTTGCTGTGGGTACGCTCACTCCGCAAAAGTCGGCCACAGTAATTAAAAAACTCCCTGTTGCATAAAACCTGAGTGTTAGCAATATCTTCGTTATTGGAGTAACATTGTAACGTCTAAAAAGACATAAATTAAATGAACTTCAACGAGTAATAGGAAAGTGGGAAAACTGAGTTGATAATATGACAGCAACTTACCTATTAGTGTTGGACGTGATAGCCTTTTCAATGCGCTTTAAAATGCCCATGCAGGTGCATTTCGTCAATCGAAATCTTCTAACGAACTCATCCTCCGTGTACTCTTTGAAGTAATCCAAGCGGTTGCGGTATGTCCTCTTCGCTATACTACGCTCACTGGTTTCTTCAAAAGCTTCTTCAAGTGAATGAATATAAAGTACACGGCTGTTTTCCATGGCGATTGTTAATTTAAATTTAATTTTATTTGTTTTGGAATCTGACTGACAATCAGCTGTTTTCAGTTTATCGGACCGACAAATTTTAAAGATTGGATTGACTGCCTGTTAAATTTGTCGACGGAATAAATTTAACAGGCACTACAGAAAACAAAATTTTGTTTAAAGAACAGATAAATTTTAGCAGGCAGTCGAGAAAACGGCCCTAAGCGTGATCCAGTTTGCTGACCTGGGACTGGATTCACTAACAATGAGTTTTGAAATTTACACTGTAAAACGTGTAAACTTTGAAAATGCGATTCTGTAACAGTGAGCTTGAGTTTTAAATGTCATATTTGTGTACACCGGTTGTCAAAAAAATGCACATCATTTTAATAAGTGAATTTTCATATTTTCAGCCGGTTTTTAACAATTTTGCTACAAAAAATGGAGAATAAAGCAAAGAGAGCTTCGAATGAACAAAAATCTTACCTAATCGAATACATGGAAAATAATATTAACTTTGCAAACGATAAGTAAGTATTTGTTTAAGCGACATACATACATACATAAGCTACGGTTTTTCATTCGTTTATTTTATTTGCATTGCATGCTATTGTAATTCGCAATCAGCTTATAAAATATTTCGAAGATATAGTTTATGTTTTGGAAAGCCAAAGGGTGGTTTTTCCAAGCGAAAATGAGGAAGCCAATCGCGCCATGCCTCAGAGCCAACCCAATAAACAATGAAGTAAGCTAGTTTATTAAACAATGTTTTCCAAGCGTAAAAAGTAAATGTTTTCCAAACGAGTTTGTAACAAAAAAATTTCACAAACGTTTATATATGTTTTTCCAATGGTGTGGTAGCCTTGGAGAAATAACTTGAGGTGAACTCTCAGCGAGGTGGAAAATTTCTCAGTTTTCAAAAATAATGTTTGAAATTTTATATGCTTCATTTATATTGATTTTGTTATATGGGCATGGTGGTGTGACGGTAGTGCAGCTGGCCTACCACACAAAAGGACCTAGGTTCGAACCCCTGTACAGGCAACAGGAAAAATTATTTGAAAAGATTTTTTAAAACGGGTGTCATGAAAGGCTTCTCAGAAAAATGCACAAATTTGCCTTGCAGATGTAGACTGCATAAAAAATTGCACGCAGCACACCAAAAATTTGCCCTTTATATCCCCTTGCACCAAATAAGAATTTATTAAAAAAACAAAAAATTTAAGGAAATGGTCGGGATTCGAACTCGCAACCTTCTGAGCAAAATCCCACAACATATTCGTTAGGCTATTGGCCCGTTTTCACTTTTGTCGCCCAAATTGGAGTTTTATCAATCAGTGTTCAACAAACCCTTACTATACATTGAATAAAATGTTTATTAAACATTGTTTTCCAAGCATCAATTCCAATTGATTAAAAAGGGACCACTTTCGTTGAGTGTACAATGTTTTCCAAACGTTTTCCAATGATTATAGTAAACGTTTTCCAAGCTTAAAGATTACAAAAGTAAGTTTATTGTAAGCTTATAGTAAGCGTATTTTGCTTATTGGGAACAGTGCTCGCCACCAATAATACATACATACCCTCTCGTTCTCCAAAGAACAATTTTGAACATTTAGGCAAACATGGTCGTCAGAACCTGATCCAAATGAATACATACAATTTGAGCAAAACGGTCACATAGCACCTGAGCCAAATAATAAAATAAAATAAAAAAATAATAATAACTTAAAAAACAACTCGCCTTCTCTAAAGCTTAGACATGGTCCTTCGAGCCGGATTCGAACCGGCGACTTATGCATTTCACTAGACGACTAAGCTGTCTAGGGGGGCGAGGATGTTTAAGCGACATACATACATACATAAGCTACGGTTTTTCATTCGTTTATTTTATTTGCATTGCATGCTATTGTAATTCGCAATCAGCTTATAAAATATTTCGAAGATATAGTTTATGTTTTGGAAAGCCAAAGGGTGGTTTTTCCAAGCGAAAATGAGTGCTCGCCACCAATAATACATACATACCCTCTCGTTCTCCAAAGAACAATTTTGAACATTTAGGCAAACATGGTCGTCAGAACCTGAGCCAAATGAGTACATACAATTTGAGCAAAACGGTCACATAGCACCTGAGCCAAATAATAAAATAAAATAAAAAAATAATAATAACTTAAAAAACAACTCGCCTTCTCTAAAGCTTAGACAGTATTAAATTAATAAAAACTATCGATTTTTTTAATGTACATACACTTCAGATTTGAATCTATTGATGGGGCACATTTGAAAACCCAGAAGTGGAATGCGCTTGCAGAAGCCCTGAACACTATGAGAGGCGCAGTAAAGGATGCTTCTAAATGGCGGAAGTATTGGGCAGACCAAAAGTGAGTATTTGTATACACGTAAATCATCGCAAATAAACCAAACGTTGCTATAACTCTGGTTGCATAAATTTAGTTGCTCCGGGTTACTTCCGGAAATTTGAAAAGCTTAACGAAATGTTGAGCAGGCAATTTCGGTAAATTTGCTGCAAACAAATCTTGTTATTAAATCTTCCATCTTTCACAGGGCTGCACTAGAAAGATCTGGCATAAATGGACTTGGCCGTCTAAAGGATGCAACTGATTTTGAAAGGCGAGTCCTTCAGCTCATGGCTCCTGTGGTCATCAGTGGACACTACGATGTTCCAGAAATGTTAAACTTAACAGTAATAAACGCACATAAATGCATGTAATTTTAATGTATGTAATTTAAAAAATATGTTTTTTTCCTTAAGAACCAAGATGGAGATATGGACTTTGAGATCCTCGATGAAGCTGTTAATACTGAGCAGCCACTTTATGCCACTGATACACAACATAACGCAATACTGCCAAGGCAACCATCTCCTTCACCACCACCATCAGCACCACAATCCTCGTCAAAGAGACCGAAAAACGCATCAGACTCGGAGCTTAAAAAAATAAATCAAACTTATGGAGGAAAATAAGGTTTTACTAAGGCAGAAAAATGACCTAGTAAAAGAAAAACTTAAAGCCGAAAAAGAATGGAGAGACAGACAGTATGAGTTGCAGTTAAGAAAGTTGAAAATAAAGGAGAAAACCAGAGACTGTAATTAATAATAATTTTATAATAAATAATAAACACTCTGGGCTTTTTGGTTGAAATCACCTTTTAGCAGATTTGATATCAATATGTGTACTCCTGTTTTTTATAACTATTAAAATTAGTTACTACCTTATTCATGTAGGTATTTAATTTATAATAAAATATCTGTGCAATTGAAATGTGGTTATTGGATTGGTGGATGTTATTAAAAGCTAAAAAATTGCACCAATTGGGAGTAATTTCAAACAAACAGTTGAAGAAATGCATGGTATCAAGAGCGGACATATCAAATGCAGAGACCTTATTTAGTATTGGGGGATTGAGACGATGTCATCTACATATTTAAAATTTTATGTTATTTTTATTTCAACAAAAATAAGTTTTTGGAAGCGGGTGAAATACGATGTGAGCCGTTTGTGCACGAACTGACTAACTCCACTTGCTTCTAGAAGCCAAGTTATTGTTGTTGTGCTTTATTGTAGGAAAGTCTTACCTTTTGACCACTATACATAGTTTATATATAAAAATTCTAAGTAGTTTCATAATACACAAGTTAAATTTAATCTTTTAGCATACCCAAAAGGGCTGTAGTGCAATTTTAGAGTGGCATAGATGTAGAATAGTTCCCGCATGCATTCTAGACTAATCGCATTGCTTGTAGGGATAATTCAAATAAACACAACAACAATAAGCATTGGCGAACGGAATTAACCAGAATGGCTTCTGTAAGAAAGGGGAGTTCGTCACTTGGTGTACTGAACGGCTCATATTCTTATCTTTTAAAAGGAATTGTTTTACACCAACAAGGTTGTATCGCTCATTGGCTGCAACGTCGTCATAACTCAAAAAATGTGATATTACAGAAAACGCAATTTTAGTTTTTGAATTGATGTATATGTATATGGCATATGTAATTAATGCAAAAGGCATCTATCGCGATGCTGCGTGAAATGTTAAAACCTCGGATATAATACTTTGTCAGTTGATCAAACATATTATATTTAATATATTAGTGATGTTAACTCAAAATTTGGGTTTTTATGACGACGTTGAAGCAAATGAGCGATATGTATGTATCTAATAATAATTATAATAATGCTGTTAGTAAATACGGGTAAAATATGTATTTACTATCTGGAGTCGAGTTGATCTGGACTGGCTTTGCATTCCAGATTGACTTATTAAAGATTCCCCTTCAAATATTTCAGTCTCTTGAGTTATGGTTTCTATTACAAAACAATGCAAGCATTGATTATTTTTCCAGCCTTTTCCGGTGTATAACATAAGCACCTCTGGTAAGAGAGACAACGGAAGCGTGCTTTAAAAACTCCTATACAGCGTTCAATCATACATCGGGTCTTTTTATGTACTACATTATACCGTTGTTCTGCATCATTTGAGGTATCGGAAAATGGTGTCATTAACCAAGGTTGCAGGGGGAACCCGCTGTCACCCAATAGCCAAAAATTTCTCTCTCCCCTTAAGTATTTTTCTTTTAAGTAGTTTTGCACTTGCGAGCAGCGCCATATGTAAGCATCATGGGATGTTCCCGGGAATTTAGCATTAGCGTATCTTATTATGTACCTTGAGTCGCAAATTAACAACAAGTTTATAGAGTGTCCACCTAAAAATTTAAGAATTTAAAATAGTTACAGTTAATAATAATACAAAATAAATTTACGACAGTAATAAGCACTTTCAATGTCGGCTTTTGGAGCAATAATCTTTATATGGGAACCATTTAAGTGCGCTGGGATTGCTGTGTTTCGTTGTGATTGTCGAAAAAATGGTTGTAAATTTTCAAAGACGTTGTGGAAAATCACTTTTGGAAAACGATAAAGCTCCTGAAACCGCTGTTCACAGCAAAAGGATCTTGAGCATCACGCAATAATCTTCTATCAATCCTCATTGAATTCCTGTAAAGATATGTATGTACATGCATATAGGAATCTTAAACACGTATGTAAGTGGGACTCATATCCAACACAATGGGTCCCATGCGTAAAAGGCGAGAAAAAGGTGACTTGTTTATTTTTATAACGAAAAAAGCGCGTTTACCAAAAAAAGTTTGGCAAATATCCGTGAGGTACATATCGCAGTAGAATGACAGTGCATGCAGTGAATACCATTACATGCATATGCATTAGAATGGCCGCAGCATGTATGAATTTTTTTTGTTGTTGAAATTTGTATATTAACGGATCTTAAAATATGAGGTTTAGGGTTAAAAAGACGGCCTTAATTTTTTGACCCGATCCGTTGTTGTCTAGTTGACCCTCATTGAGCCCAAAGTTTGGAAAATTTCATTTTTTAACCTTGAACATGATTCTTTTTAATATGTATGTTTTGCGAGATACAAATTTTCCTGCTGAGCTCTTCTTGCCATTTCTACACCTAAAACAAAGTATGAGTACCGTTGCTTTGAGTTGCTCAATTTAACCCATTAACCCTCCGCGTCCCCATACGAGGACACCGTGATTTTGCGTTCTATGTGCCGCGGCCAATACAGACCGTATACGGATCCGTATTTTATACGGGCTCCGTACAAAATGAACGGATCCGTATAAAAAGTACGGAAGTGACCGTATTTTATACGGTCATGTGCAAATAGCCACAGCCGCGACAAATAGGTATATGTATCAAAATGAGTTCAAAGAAATGTGTTAAAAGAGAAATAAGTTCAAGATCTGGCGAAGATATATTTTTAGTAGGCAGTTATGAAAAAGATATTTTAGGCTCAAAACTGCCATCAATGAAGCAAGTGCTCCAGTTGTTATTTTATAAAATGCGTGTAGAAAAGTTGGGCCTTCAAAAGAGTATGAAGTATACAATTTCCGTCACTTTGCAAATTCCAAAAACTACAAGATGTTACACCTGAACGTATGCCAATAAATTTAGAAGTTCTGATTTTAAATCGAACCACGCTACATGCAATGCGTAAAGAATACCGCCGAAGACAGAACTTTAAGCTTGACGAGGCGCTACAAAGCCTGGTCCAATCTGAATAAAAAAATAGGACGTTATTTCTTATACCACACCGCACCTTTTAGGCAGTGTTTATTGATAAAATTCGAGAAAAAAAATTTACGGCTAGTCTAATATGCATATAAGTAGATGGTTTCTAATTAAATAATTTATAATGCATATAGCATCAGGGTGGGATCGTTGACCAAGTTAAATCTTTGCAGGAGTCAGCCTATCTTTCCTTTCCCGTAGTGGCTGTGGAAATATATGTACTCGCAAATAGACATCCACATCAAAGATTTCTACTTCTACCAATAAAACTTGATTCGAGTGTATCAACCAAGATTATTTGTTTAAGTACTGTTGGTGGTCACCAACGCAATCTTCACATCTCATAACACTACACAAACCACAAACAATTTTCGTTTAATGCCATGGCGCTCATATTTGCCTTGCAAATTATTAGTTACCTTTGTCCTCCTAGCAATCGACGCAAAGGTATTATATTTGTTTGCAATCCTAAATTTTGCACAGTCTATTTTTTAAAACTTTTTTATTTTATTATTTTTTGTTTGATTTATTTTTTACAATAACTTTATTTATTTATTTAGTAAGTCTTTGGATTACAATCCTTACAGACTATGTGTTAAATTAATTTACATATTACTTATTACTAAATTCGTACAATAAATCAAACCACTTATAGAGCACAATTTAACATTAACGGGTCGATTCTATAGTGGTAACAACATTCGATTTACCCGGCAAACAAATATCTTGGAAACTTTTACACCCGTTTGGTATTCTGCCGGCTCAAGTTGCAGTTCAATTTCGTAACCACCGAAAGAGGTGGTAACGCCAAGTAACCGCGACAAATTGCACGTATTTTGTAAATATTTTTTTGGACAGAAAAAAGCACAAATTTTATACACATACTAGTTCAGAAGAATTAATAAACAATATAAGCACTTTTTTACGTGATGTTTCGTGCGCGTTTGCCTTTTATTCTCTTTTGCGCATTGTTTGCTTTTGACATCGTTACCATGCGCGCTAGAATCGCGGGTACATGCACCGGTTACGATTTTTGGTTAGATAATCTTCTGGGTACAAAGTTTCCGGTTACACTCAGAATCGACACGTAAGAGAAAAGCATGCCTAGGTAGTGAAAAATCCTAAGCGACTAAAATGCTTAGTGAATTAAACTCTCGTACAGCACGGTTTATGGGGCCATTATAAGCGTAATTGGTTCTCGTATTGTCCCCATAGAACGGATAGACATTACGAAGAAATCGTTGCGGAACATTAAACCGAATCCTTTCCAGCAAGTATGGTCAATTAAACCCTTAATAATTTTATATGCAGAGTAAAGATCTGCGACACTCCAAGGACTTAAGACTTAAAAGCATAAGACGAGCAGAATAAGGTGGAATGGGCTCTACGAAATTTAGCGACCGAAGTGCATATTTTAGGAAAATTTTCTGAACTCTGTCCAGTCTATTTATAGCTATCTGGGTACTTGGTCGCCAAATAAAAACAGCATACTCTAAGTGAGACCTGACAAACAAAGTGTAGAGTAGTTTTATTGTATATGGGTCAGAAAATTTACCGGAATTACGCCTCACGAAACCCAGTATGGAGTATGACTTAGTGGTTATATATTTTATACGGATTTAAGACAAGCGTTGTGGGCAAGGGCCCTTCCACGGACAAACTGTGTACAAGACTGAACGGCTACCTACGGGATCTTTCCAGCTTCTTCACCGTGCGGAACCTGACACTGTCCCCGACTAAATCTACAGAGACGCTTTTTACCACATGGACTGTGCAGATGGGGCTGGAGTTGAATGTCCACGTAGATGATGTACCACTACCCAAAGTCAACCAACCCAAAATCTTAGGGGCTATATTCGACAATAGCCTAACCTTCGCTGGCCATGCCACCGAAATAGCTTCAAAGGTACAAAGCCGCAACAAGACTCTGAAGTCACTGGCCGGCAGTACTTGGGGCAAAGACAAAGAAACGTTGCTCGCCACATATAAGGCTATTGGCCGACGGGTTATCGACTATGCTGCACCCATATGATCGCCAAACCTGCGCGTTTCCTCGGTCACCCGTAGAAGAGCTTGAAGACAATTTGGGTGAACTGGCACTTGGGGCGGGGCGAAGCACTGCTAATAAAAACAACAGCAACAACAGATTTTTTTTAGGTGTTCGGTTTCTTTGTAGGTCACTTTTCACCTTCCAAGGATCATTTAGGGTGGCATGTTATTCCAAATTATATCCCTATCTATTTAAATTCATAGAAATTATTAATGTAAAAACTAATTATAAATATATGTTATAAGCTTACTTATGTTAAAGTTCTTAAATAATTATTTCATTTAAAAATATATGTCTATATGTTTACTTACATGCCATTGTACTATTCGCTGTTTGGATTATATAATGCACCAATTGCTTTAAATACGTGGTGTATGCGCTCGCTTTACGTTGTATATTTTTGGAGGAAGAGGAATTCGGCTATATAGCCCTCAAAATTAATTTCAATGAATATTTACTGTTATTCGAACTACTACCTAAAAGCATATTTGTCTCTTTCATGATAATAGTTTCTTAATTAAACTCAAAAAGAGCAACTGATTCCAGCGCCGATGACTAAAGTTGCCAACACTATATCCTGTTTCAGCGTTGTTATCCGCTGTTAATGAATTTTACTTTTTTAAATTTAGTTTAGCCGCGTTTTAAAACAAAACACCATCTGCATCGTTACATTTACATCGCATTGATAATGATAAAATATCTTTTCTTATTCTCTTGGACCACTCAAAGACTTTTGATACCACTAATAGCGAAATTCTAGTATTAAAACTGACCAGGTTACTTAATTTTTCGTCTACAGCTGCGAAACTGATGACTTCTTATTTAACAGCAACACAACAGTTTTTCATGGGAGTAAAAAGTCCAGTAGTGTCGACCTTATAAGAGGTGTCCCTCAAGGATCTATTTTAGGCCCATTACTCTATTCGGCTTATGCAAATGATGTTGTTGTTGTTGTTGTAGCACTACGTTGCCCTGCCTAGGTAGTCAGTATCTACTTTACCCAATATTGTCATCAAACTCTTCTAACGGAAGTCCTAGAAACCTAGCGGCTTCAACAGGGGAGGACCAGAGGGATATGGGTGTTAGAAGAGTAGGCTCGGTTGAGCAGATAAAAAGATGGTTTGTATTATGGGGAGACAAGCCGCATGCCGGACAAACATTAGGCAAGTCGGGGCTCAGTCTGGATAGGTAAGAGTTTAACCTATTACAATATCCAGACCGGAGTTGAGCCAGCATCACCCTAGTCTCCGTAGGAAGCTCGCGCTCCTCGTCGGCAACGGGTAGTGTTGTTGCCTGAAGAACGGCGTTCACCGGGAGAGAGCCACCAAAGGAATTTACCGAATTCGTGTGGATGAGGGTGAGGGCCTGCCGGTGCACCTTAGGATCAAACGGCGTGCAAATCAGGTGCCGGATCTCATCGTAGTGTTTGCGTAGATGGTTCCTTATGCTCCTGGGGGCATCCGTTCTGATGCTGCGGTTTGCAACAGTTGAACAGGAATTACCTGGTCAACATCTCGCTATGCTCTTTAACGGCGAGCATTTTCGCTTCGTTATGAAGGTGATGCTCAGGAGACATAGGAAGCCACCCAGTGGCGGTACGAAGGGCGGTGTTTTGGCAGACCTGTAGCCTCGTCCAGTGTGTGTCAGCTAGCCCCGGCGACCATATTGGCGTCGCGTAGCTCAGTACCGGCTGGCCAATTGCTTTATATGTAGCTAGTAACGTTTCTTTGTCTTTACCACAAGTGCTGCCAGCTAGGGACTTGAGGATTTTGTTACGGCTTTGGACTTTATTGGCAATTGCGGTTACATGAGCGCCGTATTTGAACATGTTATCAAACGTCACCCCTAAGATTTTGGGGTGTGAGACAGTTGGTAGCTTGACACTATCAACGTAGACGTCTAATTCCATGTTCACTTGCGTTGTTCACGTCGTGAACAGGGTGGCCGAGGACTTATTCGGTGACAATGCCAGGTTTCTCCCGGCAAAGAATTCGGACACGGCTGGGAGGTATGAGTTTATGCGAGATCAGAGTTCTTCAACGGAGGGGCCAGTTGCCAAAATCGTACAATCGTCGGCGTAAAAGACGATCGAGACACCCTCTGGTGGGGGGGGGGAAGTTGCGATGTATAATAGTGAAACAGAAACGAGGATAGGACACCACCCTGTGGCACCCCTTGTTTAACTATTCTGGGTTTTGATCTGGCGCCTCTGAACTCAACCGACGATTGACGACCACTCAGGTAGTTGGCAGTCCAACGTTTAAGACAGGAAGGAAGGGACGAGTCTTCAAGGTCTTTCATTAGTTGCGCATGGTTGACCGTGTCAAAAGCTTTGACCAGGTCAAGCGCAACTAGCACTGTCCTGTGGTTTGGACGCTTTTGGTTTAATCCGTCCCCTATCTGAGTGGTTATGGCGTTCAGCGCGGTGGTGGTGCTGTGATTTTTGCGAAATCCATGCTGATGTTCGGCGAGCCGCAGGTTTGTGGTGAAATACGGCAACAAGATAGATTCCAACACCTTCACTACTGGCGAGAGGAGAGATATCGGGCGATATGCCTCCCCTACGGCAGCTGGCTTGCCAGGCTTTAGTAGTGGGACCACCTTTGCCTGTCTCCATATTTCAGGAATGACAAAGGTGGACAGGGAAAGGTTGAAAATGTGTGTAAGGTATCTTATGCCTTCGTCGCCGAGGTGTTTCAGCATCAGCATGGAAATGCCATCGGGGCAAATATATTTGGTGTTCTTAGATCTCCGAATTGCCTCATGAACTTCTGTTGTGGAGATGGCAATGGGTGCATCGCTGTTTTTGTGTTTGTGCGCTTCCCTGGTGGTTTGGCGATTCTCTTTGTTCAACGGAGGATGCATTACAAATTGTCGGCAGAAGGCGCTCGCGCATCTTTTTGGCTTCGACTGAACCTTATCACCGAAGGCGATGGATATTTCGTCATTAGGTTTAGTCGGGTTGGACAAAGATTTCACCGTCGACCATAATTTGCCAACTCCAGCCGAGAGGTTGCAAGACCTTAGGTGCTCTTCCCAGTTAGCGCGTTTGTGTTGATCTACTAAGCGTCTGATTTCCGCATTAAGATCCCTTATTTGAGGATCCGTAGGGTCAAGGCGTCTAATATGGTCACGTTCATTTGCCAGGGCCGCTGCCTCTGCGGGGAAGAATGGACGCACTTCCTTTATTCTACCTGACGGAATGTGTTGATGGGAGGTTGAAACTAGGGCCATACGAAGGGCCCTTCTCGTACGTCAGACGGGGTGGGAAGAGCAGCGAAGGCGCTCTCTGTGGTGTTGAGAAAACCCTCCCAGTCGGCTTTATTGAAGTTGGTGAATGTGCGATTCTACGCGGTGACAAAATCGGTGGGGCGATCGACAGAGAGCACTATGGGTAGGTGGTCTGAAGCAAGCGTCAGCATCGGTCGCCAGTCAACGCAGTTTATTAGTCCAGCGCTGACTATGGTGATGTCTGGCGAGCTAGAGCAGTTTACCGCCACTCTAGTGGGGGCATCCCCATTTACCGTGCAGAACGTCGAATCATCTATTTGGTCAGCCAGCTCCTGTCCCCTACCATCGGCCTGCAAGCTGGAGTGCCACAGGTCGTGGTGTGCGTTGAAGCCACCAAGGATGAAGCGGTTGTCGCCCCTGAGTAACGCACGAATGTCAGGGTGGTAATCCCTGGGACAAAAGGTGACAGGAGGTATGTAAATGTTTATAATTTCAAGGTACATCGCCTGACCGATTGATGCGTGATGAATGCCAGACCACCCCCAAGCCCTCTCGAACGGTCACAACGGTGTACATTGTACCCGTTGCGGGTCTGAAGAGACGACCTTCCACCTAGCTTTGTCTCCTGAATCGCCGCGATATTGATGTTGAGTCGCTTCATTAAATTTGTCACTTCAACAATTTTACCGGTTAGGCCGTTGCAATTAAATTGCAGGATACCGAAATGCGAAGGGGGAGCAGAGTTGATGCTGGGGGTCAAGGACTGGTGCGTATGCCTAGGTGGTAATAGGCGCAATCTTTAAGTCGAAGGAATCGCGTTACCAGAAGGTAGAGGCGAGTCAGACGACGTTGAAGGTTGCGTAGCTCGAAAGCATGGCAGAACGTACGTATCAGTCCATAGGTTCCTGTTCGCGAGTCCAAAGCATATAAGCAGGTGACACAGGTCAAGGTAGTTATTGCACTTGACCGATGCCAACGGCGTATATAATCTTAACCGACAAACAGTGCACGTAGTATAAGGGACCAGGAGCTGATGGTTGTGGCTTATACTCGTGCTGATGCTGGAAGAAGAGGGGCTGACCGAGGGGGTGGGAGAGAGCTGACGCTCAGCATTGCTCAAATCCACTTGGGAAGTGATACGTAGGGAGTAGCTGTGAGCTGCTGTGTGAGATGTTGACGCCTGGGGGCGTGAGCGGCCGCTCGGAAGGTCTACTTGCTGATGTGCATTGTTAGTGCTAGTCGTGGAGACTGATGTGACAGAGTGAGACATATGTGGCGGAGCGATACTTGATCGACGACGGCCACTGGACGTCGTAGGACGTGAACAGCAAGGGGCCACAAAAGTTCTATAAAAACTAGCGGGTCTATGAGTAGAGGGATTTAGTCCGGAGCAACTAGTTAGATGCAACCATCTGTTACAATTAGAACATTGTACTGAATGTGAACGTTTCACATAAATTTTCTTCCAGCATATACAGCAGATCCATTCTCTAGGTCCGTTGTTGGATTCAATACCAGCCCGGAGCAGGAGAGTCTTGAGCAGTCCCGCTGCAAGGAGCTGCTCGGAGGCCGACATTATTGGGGGGGGGGGGGGATAACTGACGGTTTAGGCAGGGGGGTAGTGAAATAACAGCCCTTGGTCGGGGAAACCGAGTCATTCCGGTACGTAGAACCGGCTGTCGTGGGAATGACTTATGCAAATGATCTTCCGGGTCAGTTACAAATACTGTAATGTTCAAATGTATGCTGATGATGTACAACTCTATATAAGCTGCAAAGCATCAGAGTTCGATGACTGCGTACGCAAAATTAATGTTGACTTGGATAATGTAAGAACTTGGGCTGCAACTAACGGCTTATGTCTCAATCCAAGCAAATCCAAATATATGTTGGTAACCAAAAAAACACAAATTGTAACATCTTTTCCCGATTTAGTTCTGGGTGAGTCTAAAGTTGAATACGTGGATAAAGTAAAAAATCTTGGTATCACATATAATAAACACCTTCACTGGAATGATCACGTTATCATCACAACCGGCAATGGTTCATACCACTTGAAGTCAGAATGCTTCTGGCTAAATCATACCTAATACCGACGTTACTATATGGTTGTGAATTGTTTTCTAGCTGTGACGTAACCAGTAGGCGCAAATTAAACGTGGCTTTTAATGGTATTGCAAGATATATATTTGGCATACGTCGATTTGACAGAATATCTCATTATTCCAAACATATTTTTGGTGTTACCTTTGAGAATCTTTTAAATTGTGTAACTGTAATTTACCTTCATGGAATAATATACACACAACAGCCGCATTAGCTTTACCAAAAATTAAACTTCTTCAGGTCAGAAAGAGGTAACCGTATTATTCAAATAGAACATAACACTGCTTTTTCAGATCAACATTTCTATAAAAACGCTATACGAATTTGGAATCGATTACCCCCTTACTTGCAATTAGTCCGCAACGCAACGCAATTTAAAAAGTTAATATATAAACATTTCAAATAACACTGTTAAATATCACTGTTATATTTTTAACTTTAAAACTTAAACTCTTGACTTTTTATTATCTGTTTTTTAATATTTTATATTGTAAATTAAATCTAAGTTGTTGTCTTAGTTTTATTTTTTTGGCATAATATTTTTTATTTTTAATATGACTATAATACTATTCAGTGATGTTATATAAGATGAAATCTTTGTACTGAATTATAAGCATACAAATAAACAAATAAATTAAAATTAAATAAATTAAATTAATATAAAATGAAATTTTGGAATAATTTTCGCGTCCGGCGCTTTTCACATGAAACTGCACAATCATTTCACAGCAGCGGCCCTTTTCACATGTTGTTGTTGTTCTAACAACAAAAAATGAAAATTCGCGCGATTTTTTATTCCACATTTTTGCCTGAGGCGCTGTTTACATGTTGTTGCTGTTCTAACAACAAAAAATGAAAATTTGGAATCAAAAATGCCGGGAAAGGTATCAAGAGACAAGCTTTGGCCTTTGCACCAATAATATTTTGTTTCAGTGAAATGGTACTGCCAAAGAACCGAAAAATGACCTAGGTCAAATTACGGACGTTAATTACAACAACCACATGAACATTTCCAAATTTCCTATTCCGTATTCTTGTTACAGAGTTCAAAATGTGTATTTTGATACCTCTTTCGATATTTTTGTACGTGTATTAGTAGTTACGGGCGGTTGTGGATTCCGGCTACAAAAATACTGGCATCACTCTTCAACTTTGTTTGGAGAGGTCCCAATGTTTTTACTACAACTAATTCGGGCGCTTCGTAGGAATATTTCTATTATGAAATATTCTTTAATTAATGAGGTTTCGAGTAGGTTTGTTTTTAGGTTGGCTTAATTGTGTAAATAATGATAGGAGATATGAAAATAAATGTTTATTGTGCGCTGCAAGTTGAAAGTGTAGTAAAGAAGTGTTTTCTATCGAACAGTTTTATGCTTATAACTTTTGAACAGTTGAAGAAAGCAAAACTCTCGTTTCAGATTCTAAATCTAGGGAATATAAATTTATAACAAAACGTGAAGATTGAAAAACACCATGCAACCAGAGCTTCTGAATGAATGGTTCTGTGGCCGGACGTCATGCGTGCTTTAGGGCAACTGGGTATATCACGTACACGGCCATGTATAACCGCAACGCGGTATAATATGCACTCACCCTTAAAGGTAAAATACCCACTGACCTACAACCGTACATAAAGGTAAAATAAATACTCTCCTGGAAATGATCAGTTAAATCAGGCCACTACACAATATTGTTATGCGAACATATTTACATACCTATATAATTTTGACTTAAAGCCGGGGGCATTGGTGCGTTATCGGTAACCTTATAAAACAGCTAATTCGACCATCCTTATGAGAAACAATCTAATCGATTACACAGGTCTGCGAAACAAATTTTTTTGTCAGCTGCATTAGATATTTTTACTGAAATAAAGTCCCATCACATAAGGATTTTTTACAAATTCAAACACAAAAAATTGGTTAAAGCACTGCTTTATTTAAAACTTTCGAACAATATAAATTTTTTTTAGCAAACGAAACTTGTTTTTTGGTACATAGACTTACTCATGTTCGTTATGATACCTCTTCTTCTTTTCCTTGATGTTTAGACGAGTCCTTTTCCGATTTTCATCTCCAGTTTCTCGCTTAAGCAGCCAACAGTAGTAAGCAAGCATAGTGACATGCCATCGCCCTTGGTACCTTTTCTCGATATCAGGGACATCCTGGTGAAATCGCTCCTCCTGCTCTTCACTGTAAGCTACTAAGTTTTTTTTTATTTTTTTTCAGAGGAGGAAGCATCGAAAGCCTTACAGTCAGTGTATGACTTTAACACACTAAACCTCCTACCGTCATGTACCGATCCCCCCGGTACTACCGTATTCCGTCGGGAGGTTTTTTGAGCACAAGTCTCAACGTCAGTTGGTCAGCGTTACTGTACTATTTCAGTTCTTAGCTGAGGATCTTTGTTAGATTTTTCATTCAAGATATGTATATAGATAGCTATATAGGCATGTACTTACACCAAAGAGGATAGAAGTAATAAGAGACGTCAGTTCGTTTATATTAACGAGCTGCTCGCTGAAAGTGACTGAAAAACATTTTGCCGATTTGTCTCAGGGTTTCGGTCATTTTCTTTTGTGCATTTTCGTGAGTTTGACAACTACTCAACTTTTGTTTCCACTCACGAAATTGACTTTTGTGGGGAATGAGTTATATTTTTATTTGGAGCGTTTTAGTTAATTTGAGTACATTTTATTTGTTTTGAGCCGTTTGCGGCATGGGAGTTTTTATCAAGTTTGTGATATTTGCTTATATTGTGCAGATATTTATAATTTTGATAAATTGGCATTTATTAGATATTTATCTGCATTTAATATTTTATTAAGGAAAAAATGCAAAAACCATCACCAATTTACTAAAAATGTATGGAAAATATATGGATTACAGCCGGTGAATACAAGAAAAATATTGCTATCATTATTTAGAAAAAAACATTGAAAAATTATTGAAATATATAAACTGTGTTTTTGTGTTATTTATGTCTGTATTTTGTATAATAAATTACAAATAACCAGTTTTTTAGGACCAAAATCAAAACATAGTTTTGCCGACGGCAACTACAAATTCAACAAAAATAAAATTTATTTTAAAAAGCTATAAATTATATCTTATTGTTTTATTTTGGTTGTAAATGGGATGGGAATGGGTGGCATATGCATCATTATTTTAATTCATGTATGAACATTGGTTTCATTTTTTATCAGCCAAATCTAATGCAAAAGCACCTGAATCAAGCAAACAAAAATCCACCCTTATATTTATGCGTGCAAATGTGTTCATATGTTATTGCTTTCAGTTGCACTGGCAAATATAAATCAAGGGTCGGCAAAATTGTAAGTGCGTTAGTATTGGTAAAGCGCTCTAAACGCACGAACCAGTTGATATGTTTATTAGTTGCCTGCTAGACAGCGAAGCAAAAGCACATATTTATGATACCGTGGCACTTTTTTTTATGTAAATTGCAAAATTAAAATGCAATAATCTAATAAATCCATTTTATTTCTATGAATATACATAGTTTCTGACTAAACAAAACAATTATTCATTTCATAATATGAAGGTACATAAGGAAAAATGCTACGTACATACATGCATATATTATTTGCTGCGCAAACAAGCGATCGCCCTGCACGATGTTGGCACGCCACTTGCTCAGCGACGACTAAGGCCCGCTTTCATAAAAGCCGGTTAAATTATTCCTAATCGGTGATTCCTTAATCACTGATTTTCTGAATCGACAATTTGGTTTTCACCAAAGCCTGGTTAAGTTATCGCCGATTAGACACATCATTGTGAATAAATTAGCAAAAAATTGCATTGTGAATTGGCAAAACAGCTGGTTTTCGTTTTGTTTACGTTTTCACAGAAAGTAAATTAGTGAATTGGCTGAATTAATATATTAGTAATGTTCTTTAAATGGCAAACAAACATGTATGACCATACATGGTGACCTGTATTATGAGGGTAAAGAGTATGAGACACGGTTAAAAGGGAAAAAACCAGGCGATTTATCTGAAGAGCTGCGTATAGGTCTTGGTTTGCCGGTTGGACCGAATTCACATAAGATTCCACCACCATGGTTGATTGCACAGCAACGATATGGTCCACCACCATCATATACGAATTTAAAAATTCCAGGTTTCAACGCACCCATACCAGAGGGTACATCATTTGGCCATCATGCTTTGTTGGTACCATGCTTTGATGGTACAACAGCGATATGGTCGAAGGCAATTGGTATGTGTTAAGATGAACAAAAGTTAATTTCCTAATATAAATTATTTTGTTTAGGAGAATTTGAGTGCGTTGCTATATTGGAGGGACATGAAAATGAAGTAAAAGGGGCATGTTGGTCAAGTTCCGGCAACCTTTTAGCCACATGCTCGCGCGACAAATCGGTATGGATTTGGGAATTGGCTAGTGATGATGAATTCGATGTTGTTGTTGTTGTAGCGCTACTTAGCCCTACCCTGATGAATTCGATTGTGCTGCTAATACAAAAAAATATGTGTTGAAAATGCCACAGATAACGATTGGTACACAACGGCTACATTAGATTCTCATACGGTGTGGAGCATCGATTTCGATGCAGATGGTAACGTTTGGTTTCTTGCAGTGATGATAAGACTGAAAATATGGCGTGCTTATCATCCGGGTAATGAGGAAGGTATATACACACCAGAAGATAAAACAGTTTGAAAATGTGTTTGTACCTTATCTGGCGACCATTCGAGAACTATTTCTGTGTCATGGTGCAAAAAAATTGGACTAATCGCTACTGGTTGTGGAGATGATTGCGAGATTGCGAAAATGCTCGCCGTTAAAGAGCATAGCGAGATGTTGACCAGGCAATTCCTGTTCAATGGTTGCAAACCGCAGCATCCGAACGGACGCCTGGTCAACGAGAATCCGCCCCCAGGAGCATAAGGAGCCATCTACCCAAACACTTCGATGAGATCCGGCACCTGATTTCCACGCCGTTTGATCCTAAGGTGCACCGGCAGGCCCATAATACAAATCATCTTTTTGTCTGCTCAGCCGAGCCTACTCTTCTAACACCCATATCCTTATGGTCCACCCCTGACGAAGCCGCTAGGTTTCTAGGACTTCCGTTAGAAGAGTTTGATGACAATATTGAAAAAAGATGCAAATTCAAAAAAGAATGAACCAACCATGATTCCATTGGAGGATAAGGCGCACACACAAGACGCCAAGGCCGTTAAATGGAATCCAGCACATGAAGGTCAACTTATTTCATGTAGCGATGATGGTACAATTAAATTATGGTATCTTCAATTAATTTAATAAAATCAAGTTTGATTAAAATGTTGTATCATTTCATTGAGTTTCTTTAAAAGATGTTCGTATGTTAATTTGAAATAAACCTGAATATCTTAGGAAAGGTATTTTAGTATGTATACTAAGGTAGAAGTGCCTTGTTTTATGTTTACGAGCCGATAATACCGTGGAATATTGAAGGGATTGGAAATCTTGTACTCGTTGGCTGAGTGTCCTGTTGCAAACAGTCAATAATCCAATATAATTCACATATTCTGATTTATTCGTTAAATAACAAAGCAGAAGAGAATGTTCAGAAAATTCGATTGGATTTTGTTTAATTGAAGCTGTGTTAAGCTATGGCAACAATATGTAACAATATCAAATTCAGATCCTTCAACATTCAATCACAGAATAGGTAAGCTTAGAAGATATTCCATTTTTGCAAATAATTTTATTCAATAAATATAAATTGCCAGTTAATAACTTGTTTACTTGGTAAGAAAATGTTCATGCCGAGTTTTGTAAAGCTTTGCAGCTTTTCGAGGCCCCAGCCCAATTACAAGCGATAGTCGTTCTTCGCTAGCATTTATGAGGTTATCCAATTTTCCAAAATTCTGTAGCAGTGTTACGGCATCGGTTTTGTTCACGGGCTTAATGCTAGTCAAAGCAGAAACCAGCTAAAATAAATATTTAATCAGAATCAAGAGTTAAGGTAAAACTATTTCAGACAAACCTGATGTGGACTTGATTCAACCCGTTCCATAATCCATTCCGGCGAATGTTTTTCAAATTGTTTGTACGTCTCTATGATTTTGCCTGCCTCTTCTTCGAATACATTGTCGATAACCATTGTGTTTAGGCACGCTCCTGATATAAACTCATGCTCAAATCCGCCAAACAGCGTATGAGTGGAAAACGTAGTAAATATGCTTTAGACATGCATTTTATAGCATAACTGCTTACAGTGGGATCATCCCAATTAATGCGTCGTAACATTTATGTTTTGTTTACACAATTCCTCGAATATTAATAGTGATAGTGGGTATCAGTATTGCATAGGTAAACAATGGCAACAAAGCGTGAAAGACAGGGCAGTAAATCCAAACGTGTTCTTTAATAGGAATATAAATGCATTATAAAAGTGATACTTTTTAGGCAAGAAAAATACATACCTCTGTACTGTAAAAATTGATTTCGTCAGCTTTTTCCGATTGGTCTTTGTATTGAAATTTAGCAGGAATTCAGTTGCTGCCGAATCTATAAGCTCCTTGTTGACACAATTGTTTAAGTTATTCAGAAACTGGTCGAAATGTGGTTTGCTATGTGATACTTGGCCTGAGATGCGTCCGACTTCCATGAGTTGCTGGCGTTAGTGGCAGTTGCGCTGCTTTAGTGGTTGGTGCACCAACAGCTCCACGTGTGGCATATGGGGCGCCCTTCAATTTGCTTGCCTCACGCCTTTGCTTGCTCTGCTCTGATGGGGATGATGATGGTGTTTCGCGGTGAGCTGAAAGTGAATGAAATATGGATTACTAAGTCAAACTTTATAAGCCAAAAAATTTTAACTAACCTGCTTGCTGCTGCTTCGTATGCTATTGGTACTCGACGTGCCAGCAACACCACTTGTGGCCGACGAAGCTGATGTGCTTGGTGCCTCAAAGCTTATGCGCGCACCACGACTATACTGCGGTGTGGCGCTCAACAAATCATTCAATATATGTTTAACTGTAGAGAAATCGCGTTTGGGACGTCCATAACGATCTTCTAAAGCTGGATTCAATTTGCCCGAGAAGATACCCGAGTATATGCCCTTACCATGATTCTTCATAGATTCAATAACAGCGCCGGAGCTGCTGCCTTTGCGCGTAGCCTCTTCTCCACCACCGGATAAATCAAACTTATTAGTGAAAACCTCTTTGGAGAGTTGGTAAGTCCTTATATATTTATTACATACCGAAACGCTTTTGGTATTTGCATTTAATCAATATTATAGGTGAATTCGAGAACTCAATCACTGCCGCAGTACTGCAGGTATAGTCAAAGGAAAAACTCTATTATTTTTAAACTGTAACTTGTGAAAAATTCTAGTTTTCTTGAATATGCTCTAATTCCATTCTGGAACATATCTCAGAAAAAAAGCGTGCCGATTCTCTTCAGTTTTGGATTAAAATTATACCTTTTTGGAAGTACTGCGGCAGTGATTGAATGCTCGAATTCACCTATAATATTGATTAAATGCAAATACCAAAAACGTTTTGGTATGTAATAAATATATAAGGACTTACCAATTGCTTCCGCTTTTTTATTTTGTTTAATAATATTGTTGAATGACACAGGGAACTTTGAAATAAATTTATGATGCACTTCAATTACACAAATCCACGCAAATTTTATTTTCTACACAGCTGACAGACGTCAAAATTTGCTCAATCAGCAGATAACCGGCCATCCATCGCCGATCAAGTTAATCGGGTTTTAATCGGCTGATCCATGATAACCGGGCATGGTGAAAACGAATTTTAGCCAAATCACTGATTAAATTCCGATAAAGCGCTAACCGGCTTTTATGAAAGCGGGCCTAAATCAATCACCGAACAAGAGCGTAACCTATCCGTGTGAATTGCGCTGCATCTTAAGATGTATGAAACTGCCGACATCTGATATAAATTCATACATATATGGAAATGACTTTGATTTCGTGTTTGCCACGAGCTTTGAGTGAGTCGTCGTTGATAAAAAGTGTTGCCGCACACACTTTGTTCTTTCTTTCAGTCACTGCCAAAAAATGTAGTAGTTTTTCACTACTTAGTAACTATTAACTTTTGTTTTTTTCATTTCGTAATGTCTTGAAAATATCTTAAATTGTTTCAGATATTAATTCCATATTCTTATATACATTTTAGACAAAGATTTTTTTCTAAAGTCGCACATAATTTTGTTAAGCAGTGAAAAAGTTATACTTTCAGTACATAGTAGTATATTGAAAGGGTACTTCTGTGCCATCACGGCCACACTTGGCCCAAAACAAACATGGTTGACCAAATTTCGACAGATTTTAGCTAGAAGAAGAAGAAACACATGAGTCACTCCAAAGCCAGGTGAAAACGAGCCATAGCTTATGCTAATAAGCAAACTCCTTACGTATAAGGGAAACTTTTAGTGAATTATTTCCGACATGTAGAGAAAAGCTTTCTTAATAATTTTTTTACAAAAGTTTGGGCCTACTGCTAAACAATATTTTTACATTGTTTTTTATTTGTTTCCATTACATTCTTGGTTTATTGATACAAACTAAAGTTTTGCACTTACTTTTGTTCGCAATTGAAGGAGCGCGATGTATGGAATACCCCGCATGGATTGAAGTTGGAATTTATAAAATCGACAACAATTGAATTTTTGTGATTTTTGCCAATATGCCTTGTTGCAACATTTTATTTCTGATTCTTTGACAAATATTTTTATATATTTTTATGAATGAATGGTTGAAGTTTTTGTTGTTGCATTTTTAGTTTTGTGCGTAAAACTGGTTTTTGTTGTTGGATTCAGATTTGTGTGCATACAAATGGTTTTTGTTGAGGTAGGTCAGTAGATGTTGAGATAGGTCAGTAGATGAAGATAGTAAAGTGAGGATCATTTACATGTGTACATTAGAGCGTATCACCAAAAAATCATATAAAGTGTTTTTGAAAAACATTTAAAAAAATTTTTTTTTTTTTTCTGGCAACCCTAGACATCGCCCAACTACATTTTTATTCATATCTTTCGCGTTTGTTGTCGGATTTTAAAGTGTGATACATCAATTTTTTTGTCTATGCGTTTCGTTGTGGTACTTACCCACCATATCTCAGTTTCTACCACCCTAATGTAACAACCTAATGTCAGTTTATTGAAGACCGTAAAAAATCATAAATCTTTTGCGAAGAAAGTATTTCGATTCAAGCAGTAGAACTCGAAATAAAACAAATTTTGTTTGCTGGGTTGAGCGGTTACGGCCCACAGTGCCGCGACTCCATATAAAAGATCAACAAAAATAGAAGTGGTCAGAATTGGCTGAAACTTCACACCTCAAAGGACTATATCACACCAATATCAGAAAAAAATCCGTTTTTCAGCAGCTGTTACGAATTAATAAAAAAAATTTTTTTTTTTTTTAATTTTATCAAATGGTAAAATAACTCATAATCGTCGTAGACATATCGCACCCTAAATACAGAAGGGGCACAACTCAAAAAAATTTCAGGTGGTTTTTTTGACATTTATCCTTTCACAAACGCTTGCTCAACTATAACAGCCGATTTTTTTCTTAATGATTATCATCTTCAACTAAACGGCTACCGTCCTGCTTGGTTTTATAAAAATAGAGCTAAGCTAGCGCTATCTAGAAGCATTCAAAGCAAAGCACCTCTAATTTTGAGCTGTGACCCTTTTGTATTTAGGGTGCGATATGTTTATAAAAACCGAAATAGTCTTCAGAACTTGTTGAAACTTTACACCTACAAGTACTAAGCCATGCTGATTTCAAAAATTAAATCGATTTTTCGATATCGGGTACCCATTAAAAAAAACTGGTTTTTTCATATTAATATATGAAAGACAGAAAAATCATTGCTAATTGTGGGGTTTATTTGTTTTATTTGGATGGCCGTAAGTGCTCAACCCAGAAAACATAAATGTAAGAAATGGCCCATTATGAATAATATAAACAAATTTTGTTTTTAGTTGAAAGCCATACATTCGATGCCTTATTTGCTTTATACATTTTTCTTTATTAGTCCATAAAATTTTGTCGGGATTCAAGCTTGCTGTATTTCTGCCGGCTCTCGAGCTTAGCAAAAATGTGGCCCATGCGTTGTTCATCGGTGACCGCCATTGCAGATTCATGGACTGTATGAACAAATCGCTCGGTATTTTGGGAATGACAAGGATATGCTGTGAAAAAGATCAGTGAAAATGCCGATAAAAGAGAAGCAAAGAAAAATTAATAGTTTTCGTTGTCCATACCTGGTAATTCAATAAAAACTCCCAACTTTTTACTCCGATCACTATGACGAAGATATAACCCGAATTTAATAATATCGAGCAGTTGGTTTTTTAAATCACAATGAACAAAACGCATTTTTAAAGTTTATGCAGTTTTTAACACGCACCAAGTAAAATGACAATTGATTATGTATGATGTAAAGAGCAAAACGGAAAAAAATAGATAAACAATAGTCCAGTTAATTTATAAAAATACGGTCTTCATAAAGAAAAATGTATAAATAAAATAAGGCATTTAATGTATCGGCGTGCCATACGAAAACTAGCAGTAAAAAAATTTGAAAAGAAAACTAGCACTGTGGGCCGTAAGCGCTCAACCCAGCAAACAAAATTTGTTTTATTTCGAGTTCTACTGCTTGAATCGAAATACTTTCTTCGCAAAAGATTTATGATTTTTTACGGTCTTCAATTAACTGACATTAGGTTGTTACATTAGGGTGGTAGAAACTGAGATATGGTGCGTAAGTACCACAACGAAATGCATGAGCTCAATGAACTTTCTTGAGAAAAACCTCCTCTTTGAGACAAAAAAATTGATGTGTCACACTTTAAAATCCAACAACAAATGCCAAAGATATGAAAAAATGTAGTTGGGCGATGTCTAGGGTTGCCAGAAAAAAAAAAAAATTTTTTTTAAATGTTTTTCAAAAACACTTCATATGAGGGGGAGTACGGCCGACTGTTTTTGTTTTGCCTGTAAGGCGAGATGCTCTAATGTACATATATACATATATGTTTGCTTATGTTGAAATAAGTTTTCTGAACGTTGGTATGCACACATATAACACATGTTAGGGCATTTGAAGGGAGGATGCAATTACATATATATGACTTATACTTACCACAATGCTATCACCAATGAAATAAAAAATCTGCATTTATGTTTTAATTGGACAATTTTTATTTGTATAATGTGGTTGTTGTTGTTTAGTTTGTTACATGACCAGTGTAACCTTGTAGGTCTATAATGCGGTCGAGCTGATGTACATCGGAATTACGAAATTGAAACTATTTAGTGACAATTTCTCACTCAACTTATCCTGTTAAGGTTAAGTATTTGTGTTTCACCTGTATTTTGAAAACATTTTTGTGGTATTTCCTTGGTTTATATTTAAAGTTTATGTTATAATGATTCAAAATACTAGGCTCAGATGCAATATAAATTGAGAGGTACAAATCTGAAAAGAAGAGAAAAGCTGAAAAGAAAAAAGGGAAACCTGAAAAGAAGAGAAAAGCTGAAAAGAAATAAGAAAAACCTGAAAAATAGAGAAAAGCTGAAAAGAAAAAATAAGGAACCTAGAAAATATTAGGAAAAATTAATAAATATGTATGTATGCGTATTGTATTAGTTATAACCTACGCTCGAATTCCTTTTTCTCCTTTAACAGTGGGCAGGAACCGATCACACTTTTGTTTTTTTGGCCTTTTTCTTCGCATTAGGTCCCCACCAGGACTTTTTTCCGGTATCTTTCCTTGTATGATTAGCTTCTTCGTTTGCCTGGAAACCATCACCTTCATCTTCGTTGTTTGCTTCTTCCTTGTTTTCTTCTTCGGTCCGTCTTTTATTTGAACCAGTCGGCACGTTCAGCTTTTTCAACTTGGCAACATAGAGTATATAAATTTAATTTTAAGTATGAGAGAGACATTTCCTCATTTAAAATAACGGTTCCTGATTCCTTTCTAGAAAGCGTGCTTGTCGTGCACGATGTGGCAGCACAATTTATCTAGTACCTTTTGTCTTTATATATAAGTGTATTTTCTTACGCAGCCACACTGTCCGCAACGGTTAAATCTTTCGGTATTTTTCCACATACAATTTAACCATTTTGTATAACATACATATTTATTGCATTGGTACAAATGAATTTAAAAAAGTTGAGAACGTTGCTGGCTGTGGAGCTGTGAAGTCCAATATCAAGTAAGTTTGTAAAATGACAATTGTTTGCTTGTGCGTACAAGTGCTAATTTTATATTACATTCTTTATGTTCAATGTTAGAGAATAAACACACACACATCATTATACCGCATTATATCTACCACCATTTACAATAAACGAACACAACCTATTTGTATCAAATTAAACATTTGGCGGCGTTTATTCAAATTTGGAATCAGCCAGTTTCGAACTCCACATTTCTTTATTCTTTGATGGATCAATATTTTCCTGCGGCGGGTGAGTCTACAACTTAATCTTCGGAGGAGCAAAGTACGAAATAAGGTGCACAGAACGTGGTGTTGCGAATGTCTGAAGTTGGACGTACGGTCAGAAAAAGGAAAAGAGACAACAAAGGAGTACCACCACGACGTTTGGGTTTTTGTGACGAAGATATGGCATTGTCGCGCACTCCTCCGCAGGTTTTGATCGAAAGGAATTTGACCATGGAGAATAATACGGTGTTTGGTACACCGACGGAGCATGCAGTGAACGCCGCGGTCAACAGCGCTGCCACTGCAAACAGCGGCACAGCGGCAGAAAATAGCGACGTATCTGCGGACGTAGGCAGAGCAACAACAGGTAATGCAACGAGTAGTCCTGACACAGGTAACGAGATTGAGCGAGTAACGTTGGAGTTTAATAAAAAGATGACTGACATTCAAGACGAATTTAAAAGGCAAATAGACGAGTTGAGCAGAATATTCGCTGACAATAGTAGGCAAATACAATCATCAGTGCAAACGTTACAGCAGGAAATGGTAAGGATGGTGCCTAGAGAAAATATAGCTACGCCAACAGTAAGTACACAAAATATAGTTCCTACTTCAGAACTTTTGCGCATTGCAAACCCACCGCGGCCAACAGAGAGTGATTTTAGTGTTAACAATCAGCGAGCAGTTTATACTAAAATAGTAAATTTGCCGCCATTCGGAGGTGACCCATTAGATTGGCCTATGTTTGAAAGGTCGTTTATAGATACAACGCAAGAATTTGGTTATAGTAATACGCGTAATATTATTCGACTTCGTGAAGCGTTGCATGGTGCATCTAAAGTTGCAGTCGGCGCCTTGTTGCTGAATCCAGATAGCGTACAAGAAATTATGAACACACTGAGAGAAAACTTTGGAAGACCGGATCAAATTATAAATTGTCAAGTGATGGAAATAAGAAAGATCGCCCCGATACCATCAGGTAACATAAGTTTAATTATACCTTTTGCAAATAAAGTAAAAAATATGACTGCGTTTGTACGGTATGCCAAGGCAGAGCAGAGGCTTTGCGATGTTACGCTATTAGGTGAACTCGTATCTAAGATTCCGATAGAAGAGCAAATGAAATGGGCAGAATATAAAGAAGGTTTATCAGGTTACGCAAACATTGAAAATTTTAGTAATTTTTTGAGCGTTATAGCGAAGAGAGCCAACATAATAGCAGATTCTATGCCACGAGCTGCAATGCAGGCAGCTTCTTCAGTTCAGAGGTATAAGACACATGAAACTGGCCCAGCAAAGGGTGCCAAAAAGAGAGTTTTGTTGGTTAATTCTCAAGAAAGTTGTTTAGTTTGCAATGATAACTGCGGTAAAATGACAAGTTGTCCCATATTCAACAAAACGCCGGTAAACGAACGTTGGTTAAAGGTTAAAGCGCTGAGAGTTTGTTATTCCTGTCTCGGTAAAGGGCATTCAATTGCAAAATGCTACTCTAAGAAGGTATGTTTGGTAAATGGCTGTGACAAAATGCATAATAGGCTTTTGCACATCGAAGCGAGTAACAATACTGCAAGTAATAGTAGTGCTAATTCTCAAGCAGTTCAGTCGAATCAGGTAGCACGGAGTTATAGAATCGAAGCAACGACAGACAGCTCAGAAGTACTTTTTCAAATTTTGCCGATAGTAGTTTCATCTGGCACTAAATTTGTTAACACTTATGCATTTATCGATCAGGGTGCATCTCCTTCCATGGTTGAGAGGGACTTAGCGGACGAATTGGAGCTAACTGGACCCTCAGATACCCTTAATTTGCACTGGCTAGGAAACGTAACCACGACGAACGCTACAAAGAGGGTCACCTTGAATATTAGAGGTCATGGTGAACAGTGTGACACCTTTAAAATGGCAAATCTTTATACAGTACATGATATGAATTTACCGAAACAGTCGTTTAATTTGGCTCAGTATGGGGATGCGGGCATACCAAGAGAACTTTTGAATTTAAGATATGTTAAGGCGCAGCCACGTCTTCTGATCGGTCTCGATAATGCCAAGTTGTTTAGAGCTCTAGAACGCCCGCTCGAGCTGGTCGAAAATGGCCTGATAGCTATGAAAACTCCATTAGGGTGGGTAGTCTACGGTAGTTATAATGAAATGCAGGTTTCGGTGAAGAATCATTTGCTCTTAGCAAGAAAGCGTAACAAAATAGAGGAGCTTGAGAACCTGGTCCGGGACTACTTTGCCAACGAGAGCTTTGGTATATCGCCCAAGTGTGCCCCACTATTGTCCGAAGATGACAAACGCGCGATGGCCCTAATGGAAGCAACAGTCATGCGCAAGAACGATAGGTTTGAGGTCGGTTTGTTATGGGCCCGCGATTCGTTTGCATTCCCTGATAGTTTTGAAATAGCCAAGAAACGGCTCGTTGGAACAGAGAGAAAGATGTCCATGGATGAAGAATTCGCTAATCAATATAACGAAAAAATTGATAGTTATGTCAAAAAGGGGTACGTCAGAAAATTAAGCGAGGACGAAGTTGGTTGTAAGACCGAAAAAACCCTTTATCTTCCCCACTTTGCTGTACGGAACGCCAACAAGAAAGGGCTACGAATTGTTTTTGATGCCGCAGCTGAAGTGGAAGGTATGTCGCTGAACAAAACCCTTCTATGCGGCCCAGATTTAAATCAGTCTCTACTATCGATACTTCTCAAGTTTAGGCAGTCTCCTATAGCAGTCTGTGGCGATATTCGCGAAATGTTTTTGCAAGTAGCTGTGCGTGAAGAAGACCAGCAAGCCCAAAGATTTTTATGGCGACGAGGAGATAGTTCAAGGCCTATAGACACATATGTAATGATCCGAATGTTGTTTGGAGCCTCATGCTCTCCTACTTTAGCGCAATATATCAAAAATATGAATGCGGAGGCATTTAAAGAACAATCCCCCCGCGCCGTACAAGGCATCATAGAGCGTCACTATGTAGACGATTACGTCGATTGTTTTGAGAATGAAAGAGAGGCCATAGAAGTAGTAAAAGACGTTGCCAAAATCCATAAAGCTGGTGGATTTGAGCTGGCAAATTTAGTATCAAACTCAGAGAATGTGGCGCGAGATATTAACGCATCAAATGACAGTTTTAAAGAAGTTAGCATGATCGACGTAAGTAGAGACAATATTGACCGCATATTGGGAATGTATTGGTCAACAAGCACGGATGAGTTTATGTTCGTTTTTAAGTTTCAGCGCATATCCCCTGAAATATTTCACCAAAGTCGCAAGCCCACAAAAAGAGAGGTTCTTAGCCTCGTTATGTCTATGTTCGACCCGTTCGGCATTTAAGCGAATTTTCTTATATCAGCAAAGCTAGTCCTGCAGCAGCTTTGGACTAATGGTGTTCAATGGGACGAAATGATTCCCGACGATATTTATAGTAAATGGATAGCATGGCTAGAAGAGATGCCTAAAGTAAAAGAAGTTCGACTACCACGATGTTAGGCGCATTCTTCTGGTAGTTGTAGCTCTGGCTCACGCTCAATTCTCACGGGAACAGTCCGGTTCATGGTTGTGTGAGTTGGCAGCACTGACAGAAAACGTCACTTTTTACAGCAAGAAGAAGAGAAACAAACAAACAGAGGGTGAAAATAAGTGAAAATTTTTGGTGGTCGATGGCAAGTTGGCAGCAGTACTATCATTATTGCACGAATTTTCATTTATTTTTTCTTGTTGTTGCTTTTTCAACGGCTGCCCGTACAAATTGATGGAGTGATTGTTGGGAATTGTGGCAATTCTGACATTTGATGCGCAAGTGCTGCTAAGTTAACACCAAAAAACCAATTAAACACAGCGTGAACCAGAGTTCTATGTGGATTTATCTGGCTCAAGTTGTTATTGTTGCATTTGCATGTAAAATTTTTTATCTATCTCCGGTTCACTACCAGAAGAATGCGCCTGTTATTATCATAGGTTTACGAGCTCGCAAGTCGAGCTGCACATTTTTGCAGATGCCAGCGAAAGCGCTCTTGCCGTTGTTGCATACTGGCGAATAGTAGATAAAAATATAGTTGTTCGATTTATTGCAGGAAAAGCAAAATGCGCCCCAATCAAGTACCAATCTATTCCGCGCTTGGAACTGCAGGCTGCGGTCATGGCAGTCCGTCTAAAAGAAACTATAGTCAACGAGCATAGTGTTAAGCCTAAAGAGGTCTATTTTTGGAGCGACTCAACCACCGTAATCGCTTGGATACGCTCCAGTACGCGACGCTATAAACAGTTTGTCGCAAATAGAATATCAGATATTTTAGATGGCAGTGATGTTGGACAGTGGAGATGGTTGCCTTCTGAAGAGAATGTTGCTGATGAAGGAACTCGTGCGAAGTTCTCGGCATCGTATGATCCAAATGGCAGGTGGTTAACGGGGCCTCCATTTTTGCTAAAAGCTCAAAGTCATTGGCTACAACAGCTGAAAAGTAATTCACAAACAGCAGAAAGCGCAGTAGAGTTGAAGGCAGAACATCGCATACTCGCAGCAGTCAGCGTAATAGACTTCAAAAGATTTTCAAAGCTTTCTCGATTGAAGAGGTGTATGGCCTGGGTTCTGCGTTTCATACAAAATTGTTCAAAGGCGCGCAAAAAGTTAGAGGTAGCGAAGAGTGGACTAACGACCGATGAAGAGGCAGCCGCTGAAATCGTACTCTGTCGTATAGCACAAGAAGAAGCGTACCCAGTTGAGTTGCAGCAACTTCGAAACAAGAGGCTCATAAATAAAGGTAGCCCATTAATAACTTTAAATCCTAATTTAGATGACGAAGGAGTTTTAAGACTTAGTGGTGGGATAGAAAACGCACCATTTGTACCAACTTCAGTGAAACGGCTCATTATATTGCCAAAAAATCATGACTTTACAAAACTAGTTGTCAAATGGTATCACAACAAGTGGCGGCATATTAACGTAAATTTAATAGTGAACGAGATCAGACAGAAGTTTTGGATGCCTTCCTTACGAGTGCTTGTCAAAAGCGTGGGAGCTGATTGTAACTTTTGCCGCGTGCGCAAAGCCTTGCCAGTCCAACCCATGATGGCACCACTACCAGTCGATAGGTTAACTGCGTATGTTCGTCCATTTACCTATAGTGGTGTCGATTTCTTTGGACCATTGCTCGTAACCATACGCCGACGGAAAGAAAAACGGTGGGTGGCACTGTTTACGTGCCTTACCACCCGAGCAATTCACTTGGAACTGGCAACGAACCTTTCGTCGGATGCCTTGCTATTGTGCATACGTAACTTTATAAACAGAAGAGGCGTACCGATCCAGATACGTAGTGATAATGGCACAAATTTTGTTGGCCTAACCAAGGAACTGCGTGGTGTCGACGATTTTATAGATCACGGGGCAATTTCGGATTCTCTAACACCTTTAGGAATCCGTTGGAAATTCAATTGCCAATCAAACCCAAGCGAAGGGGGTATATGGGAGAGGCTTGTGCAGTCAGTTAAAAAGGCGTTGTAGGGTAAAACCGGGATAGATGACCCAACGGGATAGATGCCCCATATTCAAAAAATCTAACTTCCCGAGCTCGTGACTAACAATTAATTTAATAATTAGCAGCCGCAGCCACAGCGCATTTTAGTTATCTAAGGGCTTCGAGCAGTGAACACGCGTTTTGTTAGTATAAAACATTTTGTTTGCGACGAAATTGAAATACCCGTAAAAGTTTTAAAGGTAAGTATTGTGCTTTGTATAACTTTATAACTAGTAATAAATTCCATTATATTTTTTAGTACCTTAATAAACTGATTCATTGAGACTGCATATATCTAAAAATAGATGTTTTTTTGTTTATAATTTATTCAAAAAATTCGTAGGCATCTATCCCTAACAAAAAGGATAGTTGCCCCGATTTTTCGAGGTATAGACGCCCCTAAGGGCATCTATCCCCCCATGAATCACAAAGGAGTAAGTATATATTTTTTGCATACTTTTGGAGTCTGATATATGTTTTATGTACTACTTTATGGACTTTTAACAGTTTTCAGCAAAATTATGGCGCGAAAGTACAAAAGGAAGGGACTACAGAAAGCCTGCAAGCCGCGTTCAACGAAATGAACAAAAATACGATGGGGATAAACGAATTATCCCAAAAATATGGGATTCCATCGAGGACATTAATTCGACGATATGCTGCTAAAAAAACAAAAAGGGATATAATAAACGTTTATCTAACTATTGGCTGCCTCTAGTTTCCTATAGATTTACTAAGTAGTTTTTATTTTAGTGTAAGATTGTATGTAAAATGTATTTTTATAAAAATATAATTTTTATTTTTTTCTAAAGAAACACGTACCTATAAAATTGAATTTAATAAACATATATAAGGGGTCGAGCTGTTATCAGCAGGGTGTGAAAACGCGAACCATAGAGCCTGGACATCCAGGCTCCTAGCCTCTCTCATACCAGGACCGTAGTGCACGGTGAAATCTCCCTGCGATGGCGGCCGATGTCGACGGGAGCAGTCCCGCTGCATGCGAGCGCGCTCGTATGTAGTGGTACTCCTTTTCGATGACATGGGCTGCCACTGTGGTGGGACACTGACCGTAGCCTTCACGAGGTGACCCTGTCTTGTACAGAACACTACGGATCTAGATCCGAAGGGTGTCGATCTTACCCTTCCCCCTAACCCAAGGTGTCATGCGTGTCCGTGCCTAATGGGTGGTTTGCAGTCAGGGGCTTCCGACTGTATTCTAACGGAGCCTCCCGGATACCGGTCCACCTCCGGGAGTAACGGTGGACTTGCTACGGTATGGGGCGCTGCCGTAGTCGACTGTTTCCCTTCCCCCTCCTTTATTTTATGGTCACCGAAAGGCCTCGTCTGAGTAGGTGGCCAACGACACAGATGGAAATGCCCAATTCAAACTCCGCCTCGGATCCCTGCACGGGTAAAAATGCCGCCTCTGGACAAGGCGTTAAAGCTGTACCAAAACAACCACACACCAGGTCCACCAACCCGAGAACCGCATCGAAGGTGTCGGGCAGGCTTTCACGGCCAAATACCTCGCTTCGGTCGCCTGCACAAGGTAATACGACTAAACCCCTTGAGGGAAAGCCGCTACCACGCGAAACCGCACCAGCCAAACCCCTACAGGGTGGGGCAAAAACGGGAAGCACTGTGCCGCCGGCCAATCCCCATAGGTCCGCTCAGGGCACTATCATAGCGTAGCCCGAGGGTGCTGGCCCCAGTCCCTCTACGGGAGTAAGGTCAGCCCCCAGTGCTGCCAGCAGCGCTAGACAGTCGAGGAAAATTGCTCCCTCCGTCAGGGCGCAGCGAGACCGTAGATCCGCGGCCAGCATTATTGCGCGACTGGAAAACGTGTCTCCCAGCGTCATGACGGAGGACCAAAAATCCTCTTTAGCCTGGGCAACCAGCCTTCTCGCCGCGAGACAGGAGCGCACCGTAGGGAAAAGCGGCGAGAAGAACACCCACGCCAGAGCCCAGCCAAGGGCACTAACCTCTAAGAGACAACGCTCTCAGGAAAGCACCACGAGTGAATCCAAGAGGCATAGACCCTTGGCGTCAGCTCCCAGAACTTCTGCGGCGTACCCGTCCAGGCCTTTCAGTGAAGTGGCCAAAGAGCACCTCACACTCGCGGTACTGGACAAGGGACACCCAGACGGCAACATCACTCCGGACAGCTGGAAGTCGGTGTTGATAGGTTTGTGCAGGGTCTACGGTGAAGTCCTTGAGAAACATCCGGGCCCTGCACCTGTCATAAGAGATGCCGGTTGGCATCAAAGGCGGATAAAGTTGGTATCTTGCGCCGACGAGCGCTCGGTTATGCTCTATAAGGAAGCAATTTCCGCGTTGGGCGAGCTGTGGTCTGGGGCAGACTTGGTAGCCGTGCACAGGAACGAGATTCCTCGCAGGCTACGAGCCTGGGCCTGGATACCAGCAGCCGAGCCGTCGACGCCAGAGGCCATCCTGAAAATCATTCAGGCAGGAAACGCAGGACTACCCACCAGTGAATGGAGGGTAGTAAGGGTGAGTGAGGTCAGGGAGAAACAACGCTACGTGACCTTGATCATAAGCGAGGATTCTCTCCCTGCACTCGAAGCCTGTGGTGGAGTCATTAGCTTCTGCTTCTACTCCATCACCCTGCGGATCCAAAAGAAGGATGACGCCACCGCGGACGAACCTGAAATGGAGGAACCGGGCAACACCTTGAGTGGACCAGGGACCTCCATAAAATCTAGCGAGGAGGATATATCGTCCGACAACGCCTTGAGCGGAGCGGATGAAACTTCGATAGCATCGCAAACCGCTGCAGGCGGTGATGGTCTCACAGGCAGCACCTCGAGTGAACCTGCTGGGAGGGCGCACTCACTGGTCGGATACGATACAGCGAACGACACCGAGAGCGATAGTGCTTCGGTGTCGGGCCTCGTCGGGTCGACCTTCGGCCAATGGGTGCACCAGTCCGAGAGCCAGCTACTGGACTCTGATGCGGAGGACGCGGCACTTGACGTTACGGTCATAGCCGCTCCCGAACGCGAAGAGGCAGTAGCAATGGACGAGGGCTCAGACACACAACTTTAAATTTTTGATGATGAGGGTTTTGCAAATTAACCTGCATCACTCCAAGGCAGCTTCGGCTGCCCTTCTTCTGCGCCTCAGCGAAAAAGCAGAGGAACTCGTACTTATCCAGGAACCTTGGATCGTTCAGAACAAGGTCTGTGGACTACACTCTGATGCCTACCAGGTGGTCAAGGCCCCAGTTACAGGTAGGACACAGAGCATGTATTCTTATAAAGAAGACTCTCTCTTACTTTTTGTTATCAAATTTCAGTGACGCAGATACTGTGAGCATCAGCCTAGAACTGGAAGGCAAGCGAATCTGGCTAATTGCTGCCTACATGGCGCATGAGGCCCAACAATTTCCAACTAACTGCTTAAGCAACGCAGTGAAGGAGGCAAACCAACGGAGGCTGCCGATTATAATAGGAGCTGACGCCAATTCACATCATGAAGTATGGGGTTCTACGGACACTAACCCTAGAGGTGAGTGCCTTTTAGACTTTATTCTATCCAATAATTTAAATATAAGTAACTGTGGAAACGAACCAACTTTCGTCACCGCAAATAGGGAAGAAGTACTTGACATTACGCTGGTCTCCGACCCGCTAGTGGGCCAAATTGAGAACTGGCACGTATCAAGAGACAATTCCCTCTCTGACCATAGGTACATATGTTTCTGTCTCCTCGTGAGACCGCCCACTACTGCAGCTTACAGAAATAGGAAGCGAACAAACTGGGAGGTCTTTAAGATCGCTCTATGGCATTCGCTCCACAATAAAGCTTCTCACGGTAAGTTCAGCCTACCGCTAAGATCTGATGAAGCGCACTTATTCTCTGATGACGAGTTAGCTTCGATCGGTGAGCTCGACTCATCGTCTAAAACTGATGAAGCAGTAGACTTGATCACAGAGTCCTGTAATGCTGCTTTCAACGCCTCCTGTCCTCTTACCAGACCAAGAAATAAGAAGAGACCACCATGGTGGAGCTCTGAGATTTCTCAGCTAAGGAAAGACAGCAGGAGGCTTTTTAATCAAGCTAAGCGGACCGGTTCTTGGCAAGAATATAAACAAGCCTTAAAAAATTTCAAGAAAGCAGTCAACCAAGCCCAGAGAGATTCGTGGCGGGACTTCTGTACCAACATCGAATCAAACTCGGAGGCCAATAGATTGCGTAAAGTTCTCTCGAAAAGTCCTAACGTCCCAGGTTATATTCAAAAACCAGATGGAGATTGGACAACATCTAGTAGCGAAATGGTCGAACTCCTAATGGACACGCACTTTCCTGTCTGTTCCAAGGAGCCACCATCAGCCGACAACAACGACGGATACTATCACTCCACATGGAAGCTGATTAATCCTCAAGAAGTCGAATGGGCTATCAAAACTTTCGACCCCTTTAAATCTCCGGGACCCGATAACATATTTCCCGCCGAACTTCAAATGGCGAGCGAGATTCTCTCGCCCATGCTGTCTAAAATCTACACAGCATGTCTAAGGCTATGCTACGTTCCACAAAGATGGACCGAGGCGAAGATAGTCTTCATTCCCAAAGGAGGCAGAGCTTCACACTCGAAGCCACAAGACCTCAGGCCTATAAGCCTAACATCTTTTCTTCTCAAGGTTTTGGAAAGAATACTGGACGCACACATAAGGAATAATCTGCGTTTACCAAGCCTATCGACAGCTCAGCATGCACACTCTAAGGGCAAGTCCGTGGAAAATGCACTCCATGCTATCACCACAAAGATAGAAAAAGGACTTGCCCTCAAGGAATTCACCCTGGGCATTTTTCTCGACATTGAAGGAGCCTTTAATAACGTACATCCTCTAGCGGTCATCGAGTCCCTTCGGAGAATGGGACTAGACCCACCGCTGGTAGAATTCTTTAGACAGCTACTGTCAAGGAGAACTATCCAAGCAAATCTAGGAGAGGCCTCAATAGTGCGTTACGCCTCCAGGGGCACTCCTCAAGGAGGAGTTCTATCACCTCTTCTGTGGAACCTAACAGTTAACACACTACTTCTGAAGCTTGAAAACACTGGCTGTCAAATTATTGCCTACGCCGATGACATCGCTCTGACGGCGACTGGCAAGCATCTCCAGTCTCTAAGTGAACTACTCCAGACTGCCTTGAACCTCGTGGAGGACTGGGCCCTGGAGAGCGGCCTTAGTGTTAACCCCTCTAAAACGGAAATGATTCTGTTCACTAGGAAGTACAAAATACCAACTTTTGTACCACCACGCCTGAATCGAGTCAGGCTCACACTTTCTCAAGAGGTCAAGTACCTCGGCGTGATCTTAGATAGCAAACTCAACTGGAATAAGCATGTTGAGGACAGATCGAAGAAGGCTATCACGGCCCTATATTCATCCAAGGCAGCGGTAGGGAAGAGATGGGGCCTAAGCCCTAGAATTATGCACTGGCTGTACATCGCTGTAGTCAGACCCATCCTTTTCTATGGCGTTGCTGTGTGGTGGCCAGCACTCGAGCGCAACAACAACATAAGCAGGATGGGCAGAGTACAGCGGTCAGCGGCGATGCTTAACACGGGGGCGCTTCCATCGACGCCCACAAAAGCCTTGGAGGTCATGCTCAACCTCTTGCCGGTTGACCTGTATGGAAAACTCCAGGCGAGCCATAGCGCTGTGCGAATGAACGCAGTTCAGCGCTGGAGCGACACCAGATTTGGACACGCTAGCATCCTGGAGACCATACCAAATAAACTGAAGGTAGTAGATTACACCACACCTATCGGCTATGACCCAAACACGTTGTTCTCCATCAGAATCCCCGAGAGGCACGAATGGGATAACGTGAATATTCTAAACCCACATTCAACCTCAATCTTCACAGACGGCTCAAAGCTCGACGGCAAGGTCGGCAGCGGAGTCTACTCGGAAGATCTTTCACTTTCCCTATGCATAGGGCTACCTAGCCACTGCAGCGTATTCCAGGCTGAACTTACAGCCATAGAGGAAGCTGCACGCTGGCTGCTCTCGAAGAGCTGCACGTCAGTATCCATATACTGCGACAGCCAAGCAGCGATCAAAGCCCTTCAGAGCAGCAACACCTCTTCGAAGGTAGCACTCGACTGTAGGCACTCACTAAATGAACTGGCCTCGAAATGCTCCACAGCAGTGATATGGGTTCCAGGCCACAGCGACATTCCTGGAAACTGCGCTGCTGACGAGCTAGCTAGGAAGGCCACGGAGCAATCTGAGGTGAACCGAACTAGGAACACCTCCCCCCCTCTAGCCACGACTAAGCTCTGGCTCCTACGCGAATTCGAAGGAAAAGCGAACTCTAGATGGACACGGGAGACGACTTGCGAGGTGTCCAGGCAAACCTGGCCCTACATCTGTAAGAAACGGACCGAGTCCATACTCAATCTTAGACGACCATCCCTAGGCCCCCTGATTGGGGTGCTCACAGGGCACTGCCTAATGGGAACACATGCCAAACGCATGGGGGTCCCCTCAAACGACTTCTGTCGCAGCTGCAGAGACGAGGAAGAGATAGAAAATGTCGAGCACTTCATCTGCAGCTGCCCCGCTCTAGCCAGGACCCGGCTGGAGTGCCTAGGGGCTTTTCAATTTACCAGCTTAGCTGACCTAAGCTCCGTCGAAACCGGAGACATTCTGCGCTTTATCAAGCGGACAGGGTGGCTCAATCTCATGAGTGTATAAGGGAAGCAGGGACTAAACCCCCCTCAGTGGTATCACAATGGGCCATCCGGCCTAAGTACGCTCCTCTGTGAGGCAGAGGGGCAGCCACCCTAACCTAACCTAACCTAACATATATAAAAATGCATGCCAATTCTTTAAAGCAAACGCCTCAATTTAATAAGGTAGGTATGGCCTAATACTAGATTTAGGTATCTTCTAATGATACTAATTAAAAGATTAAAAACCCAACATGTTTCATTTATTATGGTTTTGAGTAGGGGTAGAACTACGGTGCGTTCGATTTGTGTTTTTCGCTTACATGCACGCATTATTTTCATGGTGGGGCAACTATCCCTAAGGTAGGCATCTATGCCTCAAAAAGAAGGTTTCAGGAAAAACTAATTTCTGGAAAAACTGTGTAAGATAGGTAAACCAAAATTTAAATAATTAAAGCTAAAATCTTGAACTAGCTATATTAAAAAAAATTATTCTAATAAAACTAATATTTTCAAATTTAGGCAGCTTTTCCAAAAAGTGGGGCATCTATCCCGGTTTTACCCTACATAATGTTGAAAGAGTGTGCACCGCAAGTTGATACGCTGAATAGTCTATTAATAGAAGCTGAGAACATAGTAAATTCGCGACCTCTCACGCACTTACCCGTCACACCGGACGATCCAGAACCAATAACGCCAAATCATTTTTTGCTCAATTCTGTAAACTCAGCGCAAACTCCGATGCCCGTAGATACAAAGTTACTCTGCCTGAGGAAACAGTGGCGAATTTCTCAAACTTTAAAGAACGGCTTTTGGAAGCAGTGGATGCGTGAATACTTGCCAGAACTCACCCGCCGCAGCAAATGGTGTCAGCCGACAAAGTCTATCAACGTCGGCGATCTTGTACTTACGTGCGAAGCAGAACTTCCAAGGTCACAATGGAAAAGAGGTCGCATAACGCAGCTGTATTACGGATCCGATGGTATAGCTCGATCCGCAGATGTTCAGACGTCAACGACTTTGCTAAAACGTCCAGTTTCAAAACTCGCGCTACTAGACGTTGTGGATACTTTATGATGAATCTCCCCTGGGTCAATTCATGGGGCCGGGGATGTCGTGCACGATGTGGCAGCACAATTTATCTAGTACCTTTTGTCTTTATATATAAGTGTATTTTCTTACGCAGCCACACTGTCCGCAACGGTTAAATCTTTCGGTATTTTTCCACATACAATTTAACCATTTTGTATAACATACATATTTATTGCATTGGTACAAATGAATTTAAAAAAGTTGAGAACGTTGCTGGCTGTGGAGCTGTGAAGTCCAATATCAAGTAAGTTTGTAAAATGACAATTGTTTGCTTGTACGTACAAGTGCTAATTTTATATTACATTCTTTATGTTCAATGTTAGAGAATAAACACACACCCGCACACACATCATTATACCGAATTATATCTACCACCATTTACAATAAACGAACACAACCTATTTGTATCAAATTAAACATTTGGCGGCGTTTATTCAAATTTGGAATCAGCCAGTTTCGAACTCCACAGTGCTCGACCCATCCTTTTGGCCGGAGCATACTGTGGTACATCTTTTCAACAGAAAATCGAATGCTAATCGTGTTTCAAAAAACTTAGCAACGAACGCTCCAATAGCGGTGAAATCGTAAACCTCCTCGTTCACTACCAAAATGTACGCGGCCTACGATCGAAACTAAATACTTTTTTCTTGAGTAGTTTCTCTTTTACTGCGCAAATTGTCGCTCTTACGGAGACATGGCTGAAGCCTGATAATTTTAATTCAGAGGTTTTCTCCAATAAATACGTTGTTTATCGACGTGACCGCATGTCAAGAGCAGGTGGCGTCCTTATTGCTGTTGATTCCAGCTTAGTATCCGAGCTTGTTTTATTGGACATCGACCCCGATATTGAGTTTCTAGCAGTAAGACTTGCTTTCCCTTCCTTTAGTATACTCGTTTGCTGTTCGTACATTCCGCCTCGTTCGAATCTTTGCGCTTATATGAGCCACAGCTCAGCTATTCATAGTTTACAGTCACACTTGCGACAGAAAGATATTTTTGTTGTTCTTGGGGACTTTAATTTACCATCGGTTAACTGGGTTACTAGTAGTAACCCAAACTGTATGGTACCAACAACCCAACACGATTTCCTCAATGCCATGTTTGAGTTATCTCTCCTACAGGTAAATGATGTACTGAATAGTAAACGCAAGATGCTGGACTTAGTATTTGTGGATAGTTCGCAGGGCAATGTGCTCACTCGAATATCTCCATTGTCCCTTCCGGAAGATCCATTACATCCTTCGCTGGAGTTAGCTGTATATACTAACCGACAAATCGTGCCCAGTAGACCTAAAGTGAACTCTCATTCTCGTGTCAGATGCTTTTACAAAGCGGATTTCGGTATGCTAAACGAATTGATTGCTGACCATGACTGGTCTGAACTTTATGCCTGTACAGATATCGAATCAGCAACTTCCTTATTTTTCACTTCTCTTTATGGCTTCTTTGAAAGCTGTGTTCCATCTCGCTACGTCAAGGCTAAGTCGAGGAAGGCACCATGGTTCTCAAGTCAACTTGTTAGACTTAATAATATTAAATCTAGACTTTACAAGCGATTCAAGAGATCTGGCACATCTGCTGACTGCTCGAAGTATTTAGTTGCCCGTTCTAACTTTCAGCGTCTGAATCAGTTATGTTATAAGGATTACTTAACTTGTTGCAAAATTCAATTTTTCAACAACCCTAAAAAATTGTATAGCTTTGTTAACTCTAAACGCAAGGTCCCTGGATTTCCATCGTCGCTTACGTTTGGGTGTAAGAGTGCTGATACTGATGACAATATTGCAGAATTATTTTCTGAATTCTTTAAATCGACCTACTCCTCCAGCAGTTCCCAAGCTAAGGAGTATCCATATTATTTGGCTGGTTCCAATAACGTCAGGAACCCTGTTATTGACATTGACATTGTTGTTCAGAGCCTTGAATCACTGCAGCCCATATTCTCCCCGGGTCCTGATGGGGCCCCTAGCTGTGTGCTTAGGTACTGTGCGCAGCACTTATCTCGGCCGATCTTAATGCTATTCAATCTGTCTCTTGATTCCGCATCATTCCCATCTCGCTGGAAAGAATCTTTTATTATTCCCTTGCATTAAAAAGGTAGCAGATCAAATATTGAGAACTACAGAGGCATTGACATCCTATTTATTAAATGATACCGACTTAGAACGCATATCATTTGTTGACGATCTAGGTGTCCTTTTTGATGCTAAACTATGTTTTAATATGCATATTTCTTCGATTACTAACAAAGCCAAGAGTATGTTAGGATTTGTGAAGAGGTGGGCTAAAGAGTTCGATGATCCGTTTCTCACTAAGACGCTCTACACATCGTTAGTCCGCCCTATACTTGAGTACTGCTCGTGTGTTTGGTGTCCCGTATAACAAAACCATATACAACGAATTGAGTCTATACAAAAGCACTTCCTAATTTTTGCCTTACGCGGACTCAATTGGAACCCTAATATTAATCTACCCCCTTACAGAAACCGGCTTCTTCTAATTAATTTACCCACTCTGGAACATCGAAGGATTTTACTAGGAGTAATGTTTCTCCATAAGCTGATTATTGGTGAAATTGACTCTTCTGAACTAGTAGGCAAACTAAATTTTGCTGTATCTGCTAGAAGGTCCAGACACTACGTCCCGTTTCATTTACCTCTTTGTCATTCAAACTTCGTCAAAAATAGTCCCCTGCTTATCTGGTGTTCGTACTACAATGACTTGTCTTGCTGTTTAAGATTTGAACGCACAATTGCCACTTTACGTAACGACATACTTGCATATCTAACCAGACTTTAAAAGTAGATTGGAAACACGTCCTTTTCACTCCTTTTTAATCTCTTGGATAATTTGGAGACTCGGCCTCTCGAACCATCCACTCCTGATTAAAAAATGGCAATAAGCCTTAAATACATAACCAGAAATATTCATCTATACTTCGATTGGAACACGTCCTGCCATACTATGGGCAGATTATAATCGAGGCACTACATATCAGACCTTATACTACCGAGGCCTTCCTGGCTTATGCGCCCCCTTCTGGGCACTACGCATCTGCTCCCTACTGAGCTAATAATACGTCGATTGGAACATGTCCTGTCATGCTAGTGGCAGATTATAATCTGGGCACTACATATCAAAACTTATCCTACAGAGTCCTTCCAGGCTCATGCGCCCCCTTCTGGGCACTGTGCATCTGCTCCCTACTGAGCTAATATTGTTAACTATGCTATAGGATTCCTGAGCATATATTTGAATGATCACATGGACCGAATGGCAGGGGGAATGGAGACTCGGCCTCTCCAACCATCCATTTGTGGAATATGTTAGACTTAAGATTATTTTGCTATGTTAAGTTTTCTTTTGTAACACTTTGTATTTTATAATAGAACAGGCGCGTATTCAGGGGGGGTTTTGGGGGTTCAAACCCCCCCGAAATTTCCGAAAATTAAAAAATATACGTTTGTACTAGAATAAATACTCTATTCACCTTTAAAACCCCTGTTAAGAAACTAGAATTAATAGCACTAATGAAAATACGGAAGAATAAAATTAAATAATATTTCACACTGAGATAAGTTATTGGTAGTCGCTAATCAATTATCAGAGCAAGTCTGAGAGATCACAACTAAATTCTTGCAACGGTTCACTCATTTGGCCCTTTAAGAAATTTGCGCAAAACTATCAGACTTGCTCTGCATAAGATCAACTTAGCATCTCAACAAAGATGACTTGATCCGAAACTCTCTCCCGCTCATCTGACATTAGATACATAAACAATGAGGAGCCAGAAAGCAAAAAACGCACCAAAACAATTTGGGAAAATCATTGAATCATAAGTGAACATTTCGAAGATAAGAAAAACGCTTACAAGATACAAACAAACCGCCTTTTCTCTTTATATTATTTTCAAATATTTATTTTAATTCATAACAATTTTTATTTGAAATCATCTTATTTCAATTTCCATGTTTTATTTCATTACGAAATGCACATCATTAAGGATTTTACCTTATTTTAAGATAGCTTGGAAATTTTAACTTTATACATATTATGAATTATTTATTATTTCATTTCAAGAAAAATTCAAAAGTAATTTGGTAGCACCTTTTTGCATACCTCTTGGTATGTGGAAATTGCAAAATTCCTAAAAATCTACTCAAAATGCCCATATTTTCTTTTCACCATACTGGCATCATTGGAAAATGTTATAAAAAATTACTACTTTTTGAGCGCTAATTTGACAAAAAAGGATTGAAAAAGTTTAAAAGTAAAAGCCCGGTATACTTTTGAAAAGAAAATGCTCAAGAAATACTTTCAATTATTTCTTGACCATGAAATTGTCATGAATAGCCAAGAAGTTTTGACGTTCCGTTTTGCATGTTGAATAACTGCAACTTGTCACTTTTATATGAATTTCAAGGTTATTCTATTAAATTTTTTGTTTTTATTTTTCCGAAACTTCAGTTTTTCTTCAAGAACCAAAGCGACAACTATTTATTTCTTGCCAATGCTTTTTTGGAAAATTTTTCCAGAAATTAGCAGTAGAAAAGTAGAATAGATTCTGACACAAGAAATTTTTCTTAAGCGAGTTATATATAGAGTTTTTGGATTTCTTTTGAACAGCGTAAAGCTCTAAAAAACAAAAATATTTTCCAATCCCAAAGGAGGAGCGACCAAGCACGTTCATTGTTGCATTAAATTATTGTTCCGTGTCTTTTTCCCTATGGTACATCGATATATAAAAATTGCTGCAACGTTTCCAGTTTCCGTTGGTCCTGGCGAACGGTCTTTCTCTTCCTTCGAAGGTTAAAAACTTATCTAAGAAGTACAATGGGGCAGGAGAGGAAGTACCTCCTGCAGAAATCCTAAACAAAATTTGAAAACAAACAAGAAAAAGAAATATTGTTTTGTACACGGCTAAAAGTTTTAGGCTAGATTTAAAACTTTTTGGGGCTACATATGCATCTAGACCAGTATGTCTGCGTTCAATAGGTTGTTTGTGTGAAAAAATCTAAAACTTTTTACTAAAAAGTTAAAAATTTTAATGAAAATTTTTCTAGTTTTCTTGAATTTTCATGAATTTTCCACAAAGTTCTTAACTTTGAGTTGAAGTATTTTTATTCTGTATTTACACATACTTTCATTCAAAAATAATGAAATTAGTCTAAAGAAGTTAATTTTACTGGAAATTCCAAAAAAAAAACCTTTTGAAAGCAGGTCTAGGTGTATGACCAAACCAAATTTGGTTTAGAATTAAATTTACACCGTTTGTCATAGAAATGCGCGCAATAAAAATTATTTAAATTTTAAAACGGGAATGTTAACAATTTTTTATTTTTTTAAAAAATGTTAAGACTCGAACCGACGTGCCCCAGTAAAGTTTTAAGTCTGAACCGCAAAAAATTTAGAATTTTTGTAGGTAATTGAAAGGTTTGGAATTTATTACCAAATCGTTTTAAAAATTGTGTAAACCAATGAATGGTTTAAAAGTTAGGCTAAAATTTTTAGCCGTGTAGAACGAGAAAAATTTCAAATAAATAAAAGTATAAATATGTAATGTGTAAAAATATAAATATGTGTGCATTTACAGGTAATCCTTATTTACTGACACTTTGGCCAAAACCTGGCTACGCGCCTGTAATAGAATGTTATACATTCGCCATCAGTCGACCGCTTTATGTTAGTGTCGACTTAAAATAAAATATATTTAATGTGCTGTAAAATTTTCTCCTTTACTGAGGGCAGGTGTGCCGAACTGCGGAACATTTACAGGTACCAGCTCATGTGATCTGTACTTATTTCGAAGAATCTGTCAGAGGGCTTTACAAGCCTCAAATCTTCGTAGGGCTTGTAGTTCTTCGCCCGTATCAGTGCCTCCGAACTATTTTCATGTTTAACGGTAGGCTTTTGCATGATTTCTACGCATTTGTGGCAGTCGATTTTCCCCAGTACCTGTTTATAGAGAGAATATCCTGTGTAATACCTCTGTATTTGCGTCTCAGCAATCCTTTCTGGTATTCCACAAACGAAGAGGTTCTTAGGAACTGTTGGAATAGCCTCGTCTTCGCCACCATCTACGTGAGTATTAGGGTTTATCGATGAGTTTTCGGCACATCTTTTGGGCTGACAGCTTCCTATTCCACTCTACGAATTCGTCGTCATCATCTTCGCAGTTATTCCCCTTTCCTTCGAAGTGATACCTCAAAATCTTCATTGACATCAGTCGAGCATTGATGTACTGAATCTCGAACACAGTCGGATGCATGTTTATTCCTTGGCTAGCCCTTATGGAGTAAAAGAAATTCTCCAGGACGTCTCGATTTAGTTTGCCAAACATAATAAATTTCAATGATGGGTTTTCAATGAACAAATCCTCCGCTAGATTGATCATTGATTGGATTGTTAATATGAACCCCTTTATGCATTTGATCATGGAATCGTTACCCAATCTGACTGTTTTAAGGTATTCTATATGATCCAAAAGTCTTTGTTTCTTGGCATCGCATCCTCTGTTCATTGGCCTTTTTAGTGGGTTTTTGTCGAACAAGATCTTTGAGTCAAGCTCGTCAAACAAATCATTCATTCTCTTGACGAATATTTGTGTTGGCTTGACGAACTCTAATAAGGCGGGATCATCGCCAAACAGGTTTAAATCTTCCATCATTTTAAGCCCAGCGTAGACAGAATAATTTAATAGTTGTGTAGCCCGCCATACACTCATTTTTTCAAAATTGCTGGGGTTTATGTGCGACATAGTTAATTTTGGACAAATTTTGTAATTTTCATTATCTTTGTCTATATCGTACAGCTTTTGGACTACTGCCTTATTGATGTTTCCATCCCTTGTTGTAAGTTTTTTCTTGCTCACAAAGTGGTTCCTTACATTCTTTATGAGATGGCAGTAGTCAAACATAAAAAAGATCTGTTCGCCGTTGAACGTTATGGCTTTATTCGACTCGCTTATACCCATTTTGTTGAAAGCACCTACGTTTTGTGCGCCCTGATCACAAACAGCAACTTTTACCTTAAGGTCAATACTACATGCTACGTCGATATTTTTAAATAATATAAAGAAAAGGCATTTGTCAGCAATCTTGTTTTCCCGACAGGCTTCTCCGCTATCCACAAACCCATCGATAGCATCAACTGTAGCGTTATATGCCAAGTCCTTTTTGACGGTAATTTCATCCCACATTATCTGGCATATGCGGTGAGTATCGGGCATTGAGGCACACATAATCCGCAAATTTTCAATTACTTCTTCATCAATGCCCGGACGGATATATCGGATGGGTCGATCTCTTAAAAGTGTGCTTTCACTGGGTAAATGAAATCCCAGGTCATCCTTCATAAATCTATATGCCTTCGACGACATATAGCATATGTTTTGGGCAATTGTTTTTTCCCAAAAACAATTCAAATCTACTGCTAAATAATTGTTACAAACAAATACGCTAACCCTTGTATGCTTATCACGACAAGGTCACGAAAACGTAAACAATAACATCACACACACAAAAGTATATGAAAATGTGCAAACGTATATGAATGAACATACAAACATATGAACACATAGAATGAACATACATGCATATGAACACAATGTGAGGAGGAAGAGGGTGCACCATTATTTTGTTTTTTGCAAGCAGAAGAAATGCTTATTTATACAAAAATTGTGTACTAACTTTTTTGCAGACGGACAAATAAACAGTATAAACATGTAAACGTAAACATACATAACAACAAGAGAATATACAAACAACCATAAGACACACGCAAACAAAAAAGGCCATTAATGCAAAGTTGCATGGGCTAGGTCTTTAAAATCATCAGCCAACCCTCGTACATGCTACGGAACAAACACACATCCCCACTCACATGAACATGCAACAACCAAAGCAAACACACCCTGACAATATATATGTATGGACATACATATGTGCACCTGACAGTGTACAAAGGAATATCACTTGTTCCAATTAGATTCACTTTGGATTTATTCCACATATGTATGTCCACATTATCATATCACACTTATCACACACTTATCACAGAACAAATTCTACTCACCTAACATCAATGTTGGGATAGCATCCTCCTTTAGGCGTCCATCGCCCACAGCTTCCTCCTCAAAATGTGTAGCGCACACAAAGTTGTCCTTCCTCTCGAATTCCTGAATCCCCAGGTTCTGCAACCCGACACGCAACACTTTCGAAAAGACGGCATTATTATATACGAAGGATTAAAAAGGTTTGGTTGTTTTGAAAAAAAACAATTTGGTGTATTAATTTCGCAATTAAAACAGAAAATATCAAAAAGCTTCTTGTCGCCAGGAAATCTTCAAGATATTGAAGTTTTGGCGCAATTTTGGTGTATTTGCATGAGAGGATTAACTGGACATTTTCTTGGAACGGTTAAAAGTTTTCACTCATCTCCCCTTTTCATGATGAAAACAAAACATTTATGCATGCATACAAAATTGCAGAGATTTCAGTAATACTACTGCAAATAATGTATGGAATGCATATCCGAATTGTTTATAACTTTTCACTTTTTCACAATTGGACACTTCCAACCACACAAACACCACTTTTGGCCAAAACTTCTTCACATCACAGCACGTACATCACTATTCCCACAAATAACACCTTTTTAAACACAGCACAGTCTCTAAACTTTAAATACATTTCTAAAACACTAATTCACTTCACTTTTCTTTATTATTTTTCACAATTTTTCACATAATTCAATATTTACCACTTTTTCTTTACTCACAATTGCACTTTTTGACGTTTCATGAAGCTTTGACAATCACTCACTTTTTTACTTTTCCGCAAAATCACTCAGCCGACACTCAGTTTCTTGCTCAAAAATAAAACTCACATCTAGGACAGAAAACAAAGAAGAACGGCCGAAACCCTGAGAGATATCATCATCAGCGATCAACAAAATTCTGACATTCGGCGAGTAACGAACTGACGTCTCTTATTATTTCTATCCTCTTTGCTTACACTACATCTACTCGCTTATTCTGCCTCACTAGCTCTTCTGCATCTAGCCGGTTTATAATATGCTTTTTCCGTTGTTGATGGAAGTTTCCATTAATAGGGAATCGATATCTTCATTCCAAGGCCAAGCCATTTCAACATACATCTTTGCAATTTCACTTAGTTCTTAAGTAAATAATGTAAACACTATAAGTAAGACCAAATTGAAAATAAAGAGTTAGTTTTTGATCAGCAGCACAATCGCTGTGACATTGACTCCTTCACTTGCCGCGAAGTAATAAATCGGCTATCTTTTTAAAAAGCCTTTGTCTTTAGACAAAAGCTTAACTTGTATACACAACAGCGAAAGAAGATGTAAAGAAGTGACAAACCTCTCGCTATTGTGTCGGCATATGCAAATACATATGTACATGCGTGTGTACATTGCAGTTTAGTGGGAGCACCAAACTGGTTTTTAGTTAATACAAAAGTACATGTATGTTTGTATGAATTCTTTGGTCTTATACTTAACATATAATGAGAATGCGACAGATAGGTGATATATTAGAGTAAATGATTGAATTTGTATGATGAAAATGTTATTGACCCACGACAGCTGATGTATTAGATAGGGTGTCTCAATAGGTGACCCAACATCCCGGCCCCGTTGAAAGGACTTTCAAATTGTTAAAATGGCTATCTTATGGATTGGGCGACGAATTATTCCCTTCGGAGTACGAATGTCAACCACTCTGACTCGTCCATCTTTGCCAGGAATGGCTTCGATTATACGACATATTAACCATCGTTGCGGTGGTGCATTGTCCTCATGGATGAGAACCATTACATCTTTAGCGATATTTGTATGCTCGGTGGTCCACTTTGTTCTTGTTTGGAGTTCGCTTATATATTCGTGCAACCACCGTTTCCAAAATATTTGTTTAATTACGTTTATTTGTTTCCATTTGTCCAATTGGTTGACATTTTCTACTACTGTTCGTTCCGGTAAACCCTTCAATGCACTACCAGTTATGAAGTGACCGGGAGTCAAAGCTTCGTAGTCGCTGGGGTCGGACGAGAGTGGTGATATGGGTCGCGAGTTTAGAACAGCTTCTATTTCCTCGTACGTTAGCCTGGCGTTCATGTTGCTACGATTCAGATGGCCTTTGGCTGATTTGACCGCAGCCTCCCAAATTCCGCCGAAATGATTTGCCCTAGGAGGAATAAAGTGGAAATTTACAAATTTATTAGCGCATTAATTTATGATGGTGTCTTGGTTTTCTTTTTTGAAAAGAAATGCTTTCAAAGCAGCGAGTTTGTTGCAAGCACCAACGAACTTAGTTGCGTTGTCACAAAAAATATCTGATGGAAGACCTCTTCTTCCAATCATTCGCTTGAGATTGCCCATCATGTGTTGAAGTAGTTTTGGTTTGTATCGAACGCAATGGATACATGACCGAACGATCCGTCTTGCGATTTCACGGGCATTGACGATCCAAAATTGTGTACGAATTAACGATACCAACGCTTTGGGTCCAGCGAGGTAGTTTTTGATGTCGAACGTATCGTATGACGAATTCACACTTACTCGGCAGCAAAACAGGGTGTTTCTGGATATCTGGGAAATCAGCCAGTTCAAGTCTTCCACCAACTTTCAGCAGTTCAAATCCTTGTTTTGTCTCAAAAAACGGGTTTAGATTCCGTAATGTGCCACTTGCCAGTGTCTCTGTATGCAATAATCGAATGTCTTCAGCGAAGTGTTGTTGTTGAATGTTCTATAATATGCATAGCAAAGCGCGGTATATTTCATCGGGAGTGAGTGGTCCATTTGCTATTAAATTATTTTTCTTCAATTTTCTGCGAAAACGAAGCATCCATGCAACAGAACTGTGAGAACTGTGGCTGTCAAGAAATTCAAGTAGGTAATTTTTGTAACCTTAATTATGGTTACCTTAAAAACCGATTTTCGAACTTCCGAATTTACGATTTCCATATCGATGTCTTTCTTTGTTTCACAAGGCCAATTTCTTTCGTCTTCATATAGAAATGCAGGACCAGTTAGCCAAATGGAGCTGGAGACTTCATATGGTGTGCTTCCTCTAGACACAATGTCTGCAGGGTTGCTTTTTGTTGGCACATGTCTCCAATGAGCATCCACAGTCAGTTCCTGTATTTCTGACACTCTGTTGCCAACAAAAGCTGAAAGCGTAGCCGAATGCAACTTGAGCCAGTGAAGAACGATTTGCGAATCTATCCAAAGAAAGGTATTAAAATTATAGTTAGAAACAATGGGTTTAATTTTAGTATAGAGTCGAGCAAGTAGTAGTGCACCACAAAGCTCCAGCTTTGGTAGTGACTGTCGTTAAGTGGGGCCACTCGCCGTAAAAAGGGCAAACACGAACGTTTCCACTATCGTCAACGATGCGAGTGTAGATTCCGCAGCCATAAGCACGAATCGAAGAATCACAAAATCCGTGTATTTGTAAAGACTGAATGTTAGTAGACAAACAGTATCTGGGAATCTTAACTGAGGAGAGATCAGAAAGATTTTCGACAAATGTTTGCCAAGCTGATAAGATGTTTTGTGGAACCGATTCATCCCATTCAAGTTTCAGCAACCACAACCCCTGAAGTAGAATTTTAGCGGTAACGATTACTGGTGATAGGAGACCAAGTGGATCGAAGAGCGACGATGCGAGGGATAGTATTGTCCTTTTTGTAACACGATCCTTTGTAGACTGAAAATAGAAAGTTATCGTGGATTTGATCCCATTCAAGACCAAGCAAGGGCACTGGTGACAGACGTGTCAAGATTCAACTCCTTTTCAGTATGTTCACCTTTGAAGCGCTGGTGATTCGAATGCCATTTCGCCAACTCAAACCGACCTAACTTGAACAATTCTGTTACCTCGTGTTGTATACGCGACAATTCAGCAATCGAGTCAGCGCCACAAAGCAAATCATCAGCATAGAACGATGACTTGACGATATTTGAGCCAACGGCGAACTTAGATTGATACTGATCAGCGAGATAATGTAGACTGCGTACGGCGAGATATGGAGCAGCTGCCATTCCGTACGTGACTGTGTTGAGTTTGAAGGTTTGAATATCCTTATGAGGCGTACTCCTCCATACGATGTATTGAAACCTACGATGTTGTTGTTGTTGTTGTTTTAGCAACAAAATCACTTCCCGAAGGTTTTGGGGAGTGTTGTCGAAATAACAGTCCTTGGCCGGATATGAATCCGGTACGCTTCGGTACTCCCTTGCGGTACTGCCCGACTGTCATGGAAGCGATTTGGTATGACCACTGGAACCTTCTAGGTCATGTCATCCCTCCTTCCGAAAGAAGAGATGGGTAATGAGAGGTGAGAGGCATCATATCCGTAGATCAACCATCGGGTTGCACATCATTACCTTTGTGCATATTAGTCGCCTCTTACGACCGGTATGCCTACCGCGGGTATATTCTAAACCCCTACCCGCAGGGGCTTGAAACTTACGATGTTCCTCACTGACTAGTACCTGCATGTACATTTTAACGATGTCAGCTGTAATTGCAAATCGATGCAAACAAAAACGAAGGAGAAGAACTACAAGCTCGCTTTGTATAGTTGGTCCAACCATTTTGATGTCGTTTATCGATTTCTGCGACGAGGTTCGACAAGATGCATCGAAAACAACTCTAAGGCCCGTTTTCATAAAAGCCGGTTAGCGCTTTATCGGAATTTAATCGGTGATTTGGCTAAAATTCGTTTTCACCATGCCCGGTTATCATGGATCAGCCGATTAAACACCGATTAACTTGATCGGCGATGGATGGCCGGTTATCTGCTGATTGAGCAAACTTTGACGTCTGTCAGCTGTGTAGAAAATAAAATTTGTGTAATTTCATTTGTGTAATTTCAAAGTTCCTTGTGTCATTGAACAATATTATTAAACAAAATATAAACATAAACCAATAAAAGCGAAAGCAATTGGTAAATCCTTATATATTTATTGCATACCAAAACGTTTTGGTATTTGCATTTAATGAATATTATAAGTGAATTCGAGCATTCAATCACTGAAGCAGTACTTCCAAAGAGGTATAATTTTAATCCAAAACTGAAGAGAATCGACACGTTTTTTTCTGAGATACATTCCAGAATGGAATTAGAGCATATTCAAGAAAACTAGAATTTTTCACAAGTTACAGTTTAAAATTAATAGAGTTTTTCCTTTGACTGCAGTACTGCGGCAGTGATTGAATTCTCGAATTCACCTATAATATTGATTAAATGCAAATACCAAAAACGTTTTGGTATGTAATAAATATATAAGGACTTACCAACTCTCCAAAGAGGTTTTCACTAATAAGATTGATTTATCCGGTGGTGGAGAAGAGGCTACGCGCAAAGGCAGCAGCTCCGGCGCTGTTATTGAAACTATGAAGAATCATGGTAAGGGCATCTACTCGGGCACATTGAATCCAGCTTTACAAGATCGTTATGGACGTCCCAAACGCGATATCTCTACAGTTATACATATATTGAATGATTTTTTAGGCGCCACACCGCAGTATAGTCGTGGTGCGCGCATAAGATTTGAGGTACCAAGCACATCAGCTCGTCGGCCACAAGAGGTGTTGCTGGCACGTCGAGTACCAATGACATACGATGCAGCAGCAAGCAGGTTAGTTTACATTTTTTGGCTAATAAAGTTTGCCTTAGTAATCCATATTTCATTTACTTTCAGCTCACCGCAAAACACCATCTCATCTTCACCATCAGAGCAGAGCAAGCAAAGGCGTGAGGCACGCAAATTGAAGGGCGCCCCATATGCCACACGTGGAGCAGTTGGTGCACCAACCACTAAAGCAGCGAGCACCACCATATTCAGCGCAACTGCCACTAACGCCAGCAACTCATAGAAGTCGGACGTATCTCAGGCCAAGTATCACACAGCAAACAACATTTCGACCAGTTTCTGAATAACTTAAACAATTGTGTCAACAAGGAACTTATAGATTCGGCAGCAATTGAATTCCTGCTAAATTTCAATACAAAGAACAATCGGAAAAAGCTGACGAAATCAATTTTTACAGTACAGAGGTATGCATTTTTCTTGCCTAAAAGTATCACTTTTTGTTTAAGCGACATACATACATACATAAGCTACGGTTTTTCATTCGTTTATTTTATTTGCATTGCATGCTATTGTAATTCGCAATCAGCTTATAAAATATTTCGAAGATATAGTTTATGTTTTGGAAAGCCAAAGTGTGGTTTTTCATACCGAAAATGAGGAAGCCAATCGCGCCATGCCTCAGAGCCAACAGTGCTCGCCACCAATAATACATACAGGGTGTCACAGGTGTCCCGCACCTCCCGTTCTCTAAAGAACAAAATGTTTTTAACATTTGCGCAACACGGTCATCAGAACCTGAGCCAAATGATTTAATAAATAATAAATACCTTTTGAGCAAGACGGTCGCCTAGGCCTGAGCCAAAAGGGTGGTTTTTCATACAGGAAATGAGGAAGCCAATCGCGCCATGCCTCAGAGCCAACAGTGCTCGCCACCAATAATACATATATACTCTCTCGTTCTCCAAAGAACATTTTAGGCAAACATGGTCGTCAGAACCTGAGCCAACTGAATACATACAATTTGAGCAAAACGGTCACATAGCACCTGAGCCAAATAATAAAATGAAATAAAAAATAATAATAACTTAAAAAACAACTCGCCTTCTCTAAAGCTTAGACATGGTCCTTCGAGCCGGATTCGAACCGGCGACTTATGCATTTCACTAGACGACTAAGCCGTCTAGGGGGGCGAGGATGTTTAAGCGACATACATACATACATAAGCTACGGTTTTTCATTCGTTTATTTTATTTGCATTGCATGCTATTGTAATTCGCAATCAGCTTATAAAATATTTCGAAGATATAGTTTATGTTTTGGAAAGCCAAAGTGTGGTTTTTCATACCGAAAATGAGGAAGCCAATCGCGCCATGCCTCAGAGCCAACAGTGCTCGCCACCAATAATACATACAGGGTGTCACAGGTGTCCCGCACCTCCCGTTCTCTAAAGAACAAAATGTTTTTAACATTTGCGCAACACGGTCATCAGAACCTGAGCCAAATGATTTAATAAATAATAAATACCTTTTGAGCAAGACGGTCGCCTAGGCCTGAGCCAAAAGGGTGGTTTTTCATACAGGAAATGAGGAAGCCAATCGCGCCATGCCTCAGAGCCAACAGTGCTCGCCACCAATAATACATATATACTCTCTCGTTCTCCAAAGAACATTTTAGGCAAACATGGTCGTCAGAACCTGAGCCAACTGAATACATACAATTTGAGCAAAACGGTCACATAGCACCTGAGCCAAATAATAAAATGAAATAAAAAATAATAATAACTTAAAAAACAACTCGCCTTCTCTAAAGCTTAGACACTTTTATAATGCATTTATACTCCTATTACAGAACACGTTTGGATTTACTGCCCTTTCTTTCACGCTTTGTTCTTTCAAAGATGTTACGCAAAGAATTCAAATGGCATATACGTAAAAAGAATCAACCCAATATCGAATCAAAAATTAAAATTGTACGCTTCATTGGTGAAATGGTTAAATTTGGACTATGCCAGAAATTCGATGCTCTCAGCTGCTTAAAAATGCCAATACTCAAAACTGCATCCAATCCACATTGTATCCTAGTAAATCCCAAACAACGGGGTAATCCAGTACTTAAGTGCATTGTTAATGTTCCAATTGAATTTCGTGATGATATAAAATCCGATTATGTAGTTGGACGCACCTCTTGTATACTATATATTTCGCTTAAATATCACACACTCAATCCTGATTATATATACCAGCGTCTCAAAGATCTTGGAAAACAGTATGAACCTTGCGTGCTGCTATAAGTAAGTATAGATGCTGTTAAAACAAGTCTACTATTTCTACAAATATTTCTATTTAGGAACCACATGCAGCTTTGAAAAATTTAACCATATCCTTAATAACCGATTTAACGCTTATGGTTGCATGGAGCTCAGAAGAGGCAGGCAAAATCATAGAGACTTACAAACTGGACAGGGTTACACTGAAATAACAGCCTGAATGCTAACAAACTGAATGCTAACTCGGACTTACGTACTCGAGATTGGTACAATGTACATAGGAAAGACCGTCCCAGCGGTCATGGGGGCGGCCTCGCATTCATTACACATCCGTCGGACTGTCAACCTCGGCCACGAGGGGCACAAGTACTTGGCGGCTCTATTCAACCTCTCACTGACTACCTTCGTTATACCAGACATCTGGGAACACGCGACTGTGGTCCCCCTTCTAAAACCTGGAATTGGAGGAAATTGCAGGTCTGCCAAAACACCGCAATCAGAATTGCGACGGGTTGCTTGCTTATGTCTCCTGAGTCTCATCTTCATCAGGAGGCTCAAATGCTCAGCGTTCGCGAGCATGCGGAACTCTTAAGTAGGCAGTTATTGGTGCCCAGCCACCCGTTCTTGCTGAGGAAGAACGTGTCCTTCCGAGGGAGACTAGAGTCATGCTGGCACAACTTCGGTCTGGATATTGCAATAGGCTGAACTCCTATTTGTCCAGACTGAACCCCACCATACCGAACACATGCCCTGCATGCGGTATGGCCCCCCATGACACGCAACATCTCTTTTCGTGTCCCTCGGAACATACTCTTCTAACCCCCCTATCACTTTGGTCCAACCCTGTAGAAGAGCTCGATGACAACTAGGAGTGTACTGGCCCTTTTGGGCAGGGCGAAGCACTGCTAACAACAACAACAACAACAGACTTACAAACAATTTGAAAAACGTTCGCCGGAATGGATTATGGAACGGGTTGAATCAAGTCCACATCAGAAGGTTTGTCTGAAATAGTTTTGCCTTAACTCTTGATTCTGATTAAATATTTATTTTAGCTGGTTTCTGCTTTGACTAGCATTAAGCCCGTGAACAAAACCGATGCCGTAACACTGGTACAGAATTTTGGGAAATTGGAGAACCTCATAAATGCTAGCGAAGAACGACTGTCGCTTGTAATTGGGCTGGGGCCTCGGAAAGCTGCAAAGCTTTACAAAACTCTGCATGAACATTTTCTTACCAAGTAAACAAGTTATTAACTGGCAATTAATATTTATTGAATAAAATTATTTGCAAAAATGGAATAACTTCTAAGCTTACCTATTTTGTGATTGAATGTTGAAGGATCTGACTTTGATATCGTTACATATTGTTGCCATAGCTTAACACAGCTTCAATTAAACAAAATCCAATCGAATTTTCTGAACATTCTCTTCTGCTTTGTTATTTAACGAATAAACCAGAATATGTGAATTATATTATATTATTGACTGTTTGCAACAGGACACTCAGCCAACGAATACAAGATTTCCAATCCCTTCAATATTCCACGGTATTATCGGCTCGTAAACATAAAACAAGACACTTCTACCTTAGTATACATACTAAAATACCTTTCCTAAAATATTCAGGTTTATTTCAAATTAACATACGAACATCTTTTAAAGAAACTCAATGAAATGATACAATATTTTAATCAAACTTGATTTTATTAAATTATTTGAAGATACCATAATTTAATTGTACCATCATCGCTACATATAAGTTGACCTTCATGTGCTGGATTCCATTTAACGGCATTGACGTCTTGTGTGTGCGCCTTATCCTCCGATGGAATCATGGTTGGTTCATTATTTTTTGAATTTGAATGTTTTTTAAATATGCGTATTGCATCATCTCCACAACCAGTAGCGATTAGTCCAATTTTTTTGAACCATGACACATCATAAATAGTTCGCGAATGGTCGCCAGATAAGGTACAAACACATTTCCAAACTGTTTTATCTTCTGGTGTGTATATACCTTCCTCATTACCCGGATGATAAGCACGCCATATTTTCAGTCTTATCATCACTGCAAGAAACCAAACGTTACCATCTGCATCGAAATCGATGCTCCACACCGTATGAGAATCTAATGTAGCCGTTGTGTACCAATCGTTATCTGTGGCATTTTCAGCATACATTTTTATTGTATTACCATAGGAAGCTGATGCCATCCTGGTTATGTGAATTGAGTAAAGCAGCACAATCGAATTAATCAGGGTAGGGCTAAGTAGCGCTACAACAACAACAACATCGAATTCATCATCACTAGCCAATTCCCAAATCCATACCGATTTGTCCCGCGAGCATGTGGCTAAAAGGTTGCCGGAACTTGACCAACATGCACTTTTTACTTCATTTTCATGTCCCTCCAATGTAGCAACGCACTCAAATTCTCCTAAACAAAATAATTTAGATTAGGAAATTAACTTTTGTTCATCGTAACACATACCAGTTGCCTTCGACCATATCGCTGTTGTACCATCAAAGCTTGGTACTATCAAAGCATGATAGCCAAATGATGTACCCTCTGGTATGGGTGCGTTGAAACCTGGAATTTTTAAATTCGTATATGATGGTGGTGGACCATATCGTTGCTGTGCAATCAACCATGGTGGTGGAATCTTATGTGAATTCGGTCCAACCGGCAAACCAAGACCTATACGCAGCTCTTCGGATAAATCGCCTGATTTTTTCTTTTGTAAACGTGTCTCATACTATTTACCCTCATAATACAGGCCACCATGTATGGTCATACATGTTTGTTTGCCATTTAAAGAACATTACTAATATATGAATTCAGCCAATTCACTAATTTACTTTCTGTGAAAACGTAAACAAAACAAAAATCAGCTGTTTTGCCAATTCACAATGCAATTTTTTGCTAATTTATTCACAATGATGTGTCTAATCGGCGATAACTTAACCAGGCTTTGGTGAAAACCAAATTGCCGATTCAGAAAATCAGCGATTAAGGAATCGCCGATTAGAAATAATTTAACCGGCTTTTATGAAAGCGGGCCTAAGTTTCGTTGTTATACTAGTCGGCTTCAAAACGCAGTGATGCGGGATGTAGTAATGAGGTTCGTGCAGATTCGGGAGAGGTACTGCTTCCATATGGCCTAGGCTTTCATATTATCCATAAATGCGACGTATTGTGTCATGAGAGTAGGGGAGCGTTGCAATCGTCGTTCTAATGAATTAATTCACCTATACAGGCTGGATCGTCCTTAAATGGAAGATTGACTATGATTCCACCGCTAGCGCTCCGAGTGACCGTATCTGTGTACAACCTTTCGCAACTTTGCTGCTCACGAGTCCAAGCGTCCACCTTTGTTGAAACTGCTTCAATTTGCCAAAATTTTTCCAATCGGGCGTCGAGCGATCCGTCGCAAGCAAGAAAACAGGTCGTTGTAAGATTGTCAGAGTTCGCGCGATAGCGTCGAGACACGACCCAACCCAGTAGCGTTTTCTGTAAAATAGGAAGATAGTTGCCAAGTTTTATTTGACCTACAGAAAGTAAGCTGAAAAAGGTCTCCCTGCCTAAGAGCATGCAAATTTTCTTTGTTGTGTGAAGAAGATGTGTCTATCTCTGGCTCGGATTGGTAAGCGATATGTGACGTGATGCAAAACGTTAGCGGTAGCTCAAAGTTTGTAGCCTGCGACTTAATATTGTTAGAAGTTTTATACTTAATGTTAGTGGAGGACTCACCAATACTTTGGATCTCGATGTTATGTTTACTGTGTGGAAGCATCAGTTTCTGCGAAAGTTCATCAGTAATGAAATTCACCTGTAAGCAGGAATCCAACAGAGCTCGACCAGCACGATAATTTCCGAAAGAGTCACGAACCAAAACCAAAGCAGTAGCGAGAATGATGTGGTCCGACGATGTGTTATTCATGCGTGTATGAACGACGGATGGCGAAGCAGACGTCTACGATTCTGGAGTAGAAGTACGATGCAACAGACTATGGTGTTGCTGAGAGCAAACTCTGCACTTATGCGTTGATGAGCAATTCGACAATTGATGTCCCTTCGACAAACAGTTGAGGAGTGAATAAACAAAAGGTCGTATTTCCATATTCAGGCTATATTCAAAAATCGCAAAAATCTGAGAAAAAGTCAAAGAAGCAAAATTATAAGTTTGTAAATGGTTTAATTAACACAAGATAGCTACTCTAATCTGACACCATCGTTATTTTAACTTTTTCTTGCCTCTAATACATCTTTTTTTAAACTTTTTAATTTGGAAATATGCCCTTTTGCGAGAATTTTTGGAAATATGCCCTTTTGCTTGACATACTTTTGGAAATAAGCCTTTTTGAATAATTCATCTTCGAAAGAAAATCATCAGTATCGTGGTTTTTTCCTCTTGTTATTTCGATAACGACCAGCCCTGCCATTCACAGAAGTCATTTTATCCTTCAGTACTATTAAGAGGCATTATACACGATATGTATATGTCAGTTTTTTGTATGGATACAGAAACACCGAGTGAACACAAAAGAAAACTAGAAGGGAAGTCTAAGTTCGGGTGAACCGAACATTAAACACCCAGCGTCAGTTTTCAGAACGAGATACAAATACCATGACTTGGCAATGATATAGGCCCTAGAATCTTATTTGAAATTTTCGATATCGAAAAAGGGGGCGTGGTTATCATCCTATTTCGCCCATTTTCAATAGCAACCTACCTTGGCCAGAAAGTGACATGTATGCCAAATTTCATGCAAATATCTCAATTTTTACTCAAGTTATCGTGTACACGGACGAACAGACGGACAGACGGACGGACGTACATGCCTTAATAAATTCCTCTTTTCAACCTAAGAACTTTCATATATGGAACTCTATATCTAACTCGATTATTTTGCGCCGTTACATAGTACCGTTATGTGGACAAAATTAATATACCCTTGTACTAGTACTAGTACGCTGGGTATACAAAAAAAGTAGGGTGTTAACTACATACTTGTACGTATATTTTGCATGTTTGCTTTCCGATTTGCGTAATTTTTGGCAGGAGTATACTACATGCTATTGGGAAGCACCTCACTAACTTTCATGAAAATACCTTTTTGAAATTTCAAGCAATCGCTTTTGAAAATAGCTGACCTTTTTTGCTGAAAAGTGGGCGGCGCCACGCCTACTTCACCAAAATCCAGAACATTTTTTTACAGTTAAGTTTTGCTTTATACAATTATGGAAATATCGCGATTTTAATTTTACAAAGAAATTTTTCAGTACTGTGTTTTTAAAAAAGTGGGCGTGTCCGTTAACCTATTTTGTTAATTTTCACAGCAAAGAGTAAGCTTTATGTGTTGAACAATTTCACCAAATATCGTTTCAATAAATTAATTTTTACAGGAGTTATGGCATGGAAAGTTTTGTGGAATAATCCACCATAGAGGGGTGGGGCCACGCCCATTTTCCAAAAAGTTTGTGCATTCGACTTTCTTTGCCCACGAACACTTTAGAGGTAAAATAGAAATGATATACAGCTAGTTTAAGAAAAGTTATTGCATATTCAATATATCTATGATCCTTTTCAAAATATTTCGAATAAAATTGGGGGTGGACCTTACCCGATTTCGCCAATTTTTTTTCGGAATATTGCCTGTATTAATATAAATAAGTGTGCCTTAACGCTAAAGTACACACCAAATTTTATCCTTATAGGTGTATTATGTACTGAATAATCACTCTTTTTGGAGCATTCCATGAAAAAGTGGAACTCTGAACTGTTTTACAAATATGCATTTTTTATATATTATTGCACGTACATAGTGAGATTATGTTCTCATCTAAAATAATTTACAAAAGTTGTAGTGAGTATGTCTAATTTTTTGTAAATACCGTTATTTATTGAGAGTAACAACAAGTCGGATTTTTTCATTAGTCTTTACACAACTTTTTGCGGGGTCGCTGCCGCTATTGTTTATCAGATAGAAACTAGATTTCTGTTCTTAGTTATAGTGTATGGTCCGCTGTATTTAACTGCATACAAATTTTTTTCGTTAAATGTTTTTTTGATAACAAATTAATAATAAGGGAAAGGTAAGTTTCGATGTCCCATACGTGACGCTTAATTCCTTTTTCTATTAATAATTGTAAAACAAGTCGACTATACAAATTGAATTTTTCTGTTAACAGCTAACTTTTAGCGGTCTAAAAACTGGTGAAACAATTTTGTTTGAAATCGCTTTGCTTAAGATATATTCTTAGTGATAATAAAGTGTCTGTACGTGACGCCGAAGAATAAGTTATCTGACATCTTCAACTTTTACTGGCGTTTGTAATAAACAAAGCCCTTTTTTGTACTGCAAATCTCAATAACGCAAAAATGAGGGACCAGCAACCATCAACGAGTGCCAGCCGCATGCGAAAATTTCGAGAAAAGCAAAAAGAGAAAGATCCAAACTTTACCGCTAATGAGACTAAAAGATTGCGTGAGCTTCGTAAACGAAAAGCAGAAAATCTTTCTGAAGGTGAGTTAAAAGCAATTTTACTTAAGGAAAGGGATAAGAAGAGATTGCAAAGGGCAAAAAAGCGGGTTGAACTTAAAAATCCTACTGATTCTCCTGTAAGTACTGAATCTCCGTACAAGTCGAAACAGACTTTATCTAAAGCTGTTCGAAAGGCTCTAAAACTGCCTCAATCACCAAGAAAGAAAAAAGCGGTTGTTACAGAACTAGCGCGTAAAATGAACATTGCTCTAGCAGAAAGCCCAAACATTAGCACATCAGTTGACGATACACGTTATGACGATGTGAAAGCATTTTACTATCGTCCGGATATTGTGTATACCTACCCAGGCGCAAATGATTTAATCGTTGTTTGGGAAAACGGCATTAAGAAGAAGTGTCAAAAGCATTATTTGACTTTGTACCTGCGAGAAGCCTTTTGCATTTTTAAAGAATTTTTTCCTAATATCGAAATTGGATTTTCAAAATTTTGTAGTCTAAGACCGAAAATCGTTTTGCTAATGAAAGACACACCTTCAGACCAGTGCAAATGTTTAACTCATGAAAATTTTATGTTCAAATTGAAAGGTTTGAAACAAAATTATTGTAACGACTGGTGGACTATGATTTTATGTGATCCTTCTTTGGATTCGAAGTGCCGGAAAAATGAATGTGATATTTGTTCTGATGGCAAAAAAATATTAATTTCTATGGATTTAAGTACAATCTGTGTATGGAAAGAATGGGAAAAAAACTCAGAAAATAAACTACGTTTAGTAAACCACGAAACTTAAAGAAAAATTGATTGATTCTATCCATATTATGATGAAGCATGTTAATTTAAAACGAGTTCAAGCCAGTGAGTTTCAAAAAGACCAACGCAATGAAAATGTTCGAATCCTTCAAGTTGATTTTGCGATGTCTTTTGGCTGTGAATACCAGTACAGTTTTTGTTTTCATCATTAAGTTGTTTGACTTGATGCATAAAGAAAATGAAGACTTACCTTCAGCGGAAATTATTTGGAGTGACGGCCCTTCATCGGAATTTAAGAACCGTTATATGGTTAAACTAACATCAATGTTGAGTGAAAAGTACAAAAGGCCCTTTTATTGTTGACGGAGTTGGCGGAAATATCAAAAGACTTGTAAGAGAGAAAATGATGAGCCAAAATGAACATGTTGTTGTCCAATCAGCCAAGGACTTTTCTGATTTAGCTTCTCAATTAGTCACAAAAACCCGTGTGATTTATGTGCCATCCTCTGAAATTTATGAAAGGATTAAAAGTGCATCGCCGTGGGACAATGCCAAAGCGATAACTGGAATTTCCAACTTCCATTTTATTAAAACTGCGGAGAAAGTTGTGGAGTGCAGAAAACATTGCCTTTCCCAAGACAAAACTGTATTTACTTATTGATTTTTACATATATTATAGTTTTAAATTGAACTATGTCCCGTACGTGACGCGACTTGTCCGTACGTGACAAATATAAAAAAATATTTTTGAGATATAAATATGTGTTTTAATTAATATTTTTTTTTCGCAGTAGCAAGCTTGATTCTTAGTTATAATTTCCTTCGAAGACACTTTTTATGCACCTGCAATACATTCGCTGAAATCTGAATAAAACTACAACGATTTCGAATGTTGGTTGACTTGATGTGTCCCGTACGTGACGTGGGCTGTTTGCATTTTTCTTCAGTATTTCATGACTTTTTTTTAAATGTTTCTTCGTACTATTAAAGACTATTATATAATCTATTAAATTAGAGAAAAAAGTATATATCTGATAAAACCATTAAGTGCTATATGTAATATAAACTGTAAAATTAGTTGAACTTGTCTGTACGTAACAGTGGAATGCACCTTTTGTATTTTCGGAAATATTATATATATAGAAAGTGGGCGTGGCTTTTAACCGATGTTGCCTAATAATAGCGCTCCGAGATAAGTAAAAAGGAACCTGCATACCAAATTTTATTGAGATATCTCAAGATTTACTCAAGTTATCGTGTTCACAGACGGACGGACGGACGGACGGACGCACATGGCTCAATCAATTTCTTTTTTCCTCCTGAACATTTTGATGTATATAAGTCAATATCTATCTCGATTTGTTTATGCCGTTACATACTACCGTTAGGCGAATGAAGTTAACATACCTTGTGTGCGAAGCACTACTAGGTATGAAAATATGAGTACATATGGATTGAAAACTTGACAGGCAGATATGACAATACATATCGCGTATAACAACCATAATCAGAGTTAAAATACATAATAATGATAAGAACACAATTTTATTCACAAGAGCATATATAACAAAAACAACGTGTAGTACAAAGTATTATAATAATATTTTTAATTATAACGATTTATATTTTTATACGTGTATAAATAACTCCGATTTCTCAAAATAGTCTTCATTTTTAAAAAGGCGCATCTAAATTTAGTGTTTTTACTTTTATGAAGGCATGGTTTTATGACGTTAATCCCTAATGGATCCTTGTCTACATATCTGTAAAGAAAGCGAAATCAAAATTATTAACTTAAACGAAAATATGGAAATTACAGGTCTTTAAATCAACCAAAAACTTTACTTACTCTTTTTTCTTTCGCACTTTTAAATTGTGCTTTTGTTTTCTTCCTCCGGTATTTAACATAGCCACAAGGGTTTCTTCCATTTTAAAATAAAATGTCAAGGACTTCCCACAATATTAATTCAGAGATACTTTGAAATTATTTTATGAAAGCACAATCTGTTCACACCTTAATTTTTCATTAAAAGAAACATAAAAATGACAGTTATACCATAGGCAATTTTTTATTGACAATTGAAGAAACTGTTGCTATATCGATTTTATAAAAGTGGAACATATTTCAGTGGTTAAGTCGTTTATTTTAAAAACGCTATTTTATATGCAAATAAAAAATGCCCTTTTGTCTGATTGTTTACGACAAGGTAGCAAAACATAATGGTAAATAAGACGTTTTGATTGAAACAATGCAAACATTTTAAACCACAAATAAATGAAATGGAAATATGTCCCTTTTGGTTGAAACTTATTTTTTGACAGATCTTTTTATATGGTAAAAACATATTTTAGTGGTTTCCATTGAAGACAACATGTGAAATTATGCCCAAACAAGCCGATTTCATCAAAATCTCCAATAGAGTGACGAATGGAAATAAGCCCTTTTGTTTATTCACTCCTCAGTTAATGCAGAGACCCATCTTCTTCGCATGATCGAAGCGTTGAGATACTGTGAGAGATTTGAAACGATCACAGTTTTGTATTTTGTGGTTGTTGCTGCAGCATACGGAACACAACGAATTTGAAACCGCAAACGAATATCCCTTGCTTGGATTTTTGGAATTCAATGGTTTGCTGGGATTTTGGCGAATGGGTCCAACAGCGTGAGCGTTATCGATGGAATCGAGATATTGGCAACGTCTATCTAAAACCTTAGTGCAATCTTCCCAGCTCTGCAATGTTTTAAAATCCAACGATTCCTTCCATTTACGATTGGTTTCTTCATCGAATTTCTGCAGAACTAAATAAATAAGCATGGCTTGCGAGATTTGGCTTTCAGTTCCTAATGACAATAACGAGCCGTAAATCGCAGATGCTTTGCCAATTAGGCTTCTCAACTGACCACCATTTGGCTTGGAAATAGCTGAAAGTTCAAATAGAGAGGAAATGTTTTCTAGAAATATAAGGGTTGGATTATCGTATCGGGATTTTAATCTTTCCAATGCCTTTGAATAATTTTCATTGGAAACTGGAAAAGCATCGATGGTTTCTAATGCGGGACCTTGGAGACAGTTACGGAGATGATTCAATTTTTCTATGTTAGAGAGACTATATTCCCGATGGATAATTTGTTGGAAAGATATTATGAAATGTTGGTATTCAGAATACTTGCCATTGAACGAGGGAAGTTTTAGCTTAGGAAGCTTCGAACCTGATTGCATGATGCACGTCGTATCAGACAGTGTGGTATTGTGATCCTCACCAAGCCTGGCCGGAATTATAACCATTCTAGTTATGTATAACTCCTCCAAGTCTGCACGAGCTCCATCTTCCGGATCGAGTTTTTCGATGCTCGATTGCGTAGACAATACGTGGTTGAAGTAGGATTCCAGAATCCCCAGACGTCATTTATATTCCTCAGTTGGAAGTGCTCTTGCACCTGGTTTAAAGCTGGCCTCAACAATATTTTTGATGCGGGATATATTTTTCTTTATGGTGGCTCGTTGTTGTTTGAGCTCTTCTAAAGAAACGAAAAAAACTCTACTAACTGAAATTTTGCAATGGAATGATTTCACCAGACTTACAGTGAAAAAGCGACTATTATACTTGATGAATAGTACCTTTGATGTGTATAGAAGTCAATGACAAGTGGCAGGAATTACCGTTCGAATGTTCGTTAGATAGCGACAAAGTATTAAGCAGCAACAATCCTAGTAAATAGCTGAGACAAATATGTAGTAGGCTGTGACTTAGCAGCGACTAATGGTGATAGCGGCAGCGATGCAATGCTTGATCCAATGTCAAGTGTGCGAAGTAGCGAAATAATAAGGGCAGAGCAAGTTGAGCGTAGCAGAATTGCAAAGGCAGCGACGATAATTGATGGTCGTAGTAGCGAAACGAAGAGTAGGCGAGCGCTAGCGCATTGACAGCGGCAGTAGCGTCGGCAACGAAATAGCGGTGTAACGGCAACTATGCAAAGTCAACAAGTGCAAGGCAGCAAAGGAAGAGCGGGTTCAACGACAAATGTGTACCGCTTTTTGCACTTGTGCTGATGACGTCAGCCTAGCCCTTGTTGCTACTGTTGTTGCTGGAACTCCTCTAAATGATGGTATGAAGCGATGATGCGGTAGCCCGACGATGACCACCAATACCGAAATAACAAGTGGTTTTTTGTATTAAAAACATCGAATTAAATAATTTTTTATTTAGCACGGTTTATTTTATTTTACGCTGTCCCTGCTCGGGCGCCAAAAACTGTAGGGTTAAAAAGCGTTTTTCCTAACCGTAAGAAAGAACATACTAAAAAAGTTGGGGTGTGTAATTAAAAAGGAGCGCAAAATAAAAGTCGACGGCTTGGTGGTCAATGTTAGACTAACTAGCTTTTAATGATTGAATATTTGCAATAGGTACAAATTAAAGTAGGCTTAGAATTATATGGTGCGTGTGTGTATGTACATATATACACAACAGCGAAAGAAGATGTTAAGAAGTAACGAACCTCTCGCTATTGTGTCGGCGTTTTTTTTTTTGTTTTTCAGAGGAGGAAGCATCGAAAGCCTCACAGTCAGTGTATGACCTTAACACACTAAACGTCCTACCGTCATGTACCGATCCCCCCGGTACTACCGTTAAGTATTCCGTCGGGAGGTGGTTTGAGCACAGGTCTCAACGTCAGTTGGTCAGCGTTACTGTACTAATTCAGTTATTAGCTGGGGATCTTTTGTTAGATTTTTCATTCATCTAGTCTGAAGTATTGATCAAAGAAAGTCGTTCTTGCCCAACTACCAAAGATATGTATATAGATATAGCCATGGTACAGGTAACCGCATCAGAGTTGCATTTTTTATTTTTTTTTCATTCGAAGTGGTTTTCCGATTGTCAATGTCTGTTTATGTTGTTGTTGTTGTTTTAACAACAAAATCACTCCCCGAAGGTTTTGGGGAGTGTTGTCGAAATAACAGTCCTTGGCCGGATATGAATCCGGTACGCTCCGGTACTCCCTTGCGGTACTGCCCGACTGTCGTGGGAGCGATTTGGTATGACCAGTGCAACCTCCTAGGTCATGTCATCCCTCCTTCCGAAAGGAAAGAGAAGATGGGTAATGAGAGGTGGGAGGCATCATATCCGTAGATCAACCATCGAGTTGCACATCATTACCTTTGTGCATATTAGTCGCCTCTTACGACCGGTATGCCTACCGCGGGCATATTCTAAGCCCCAACCCGCAGGGGTAGAATGTCTGTTTATATTTTTGTTTTGTTTAAATTTTTATTTTGTTTACATTGAGCAGTAATTTTCTAATTTATATCTTTTCGGTTTATTACAATAAAATACAATTCACAAAAGTGTTTGGGGAATGAGAAAAAGATGTTCACAAGTGAAACGATCGGGAAAAGTTATTTTGCAGTTCTCAAAAGGAAGTGGGTTTTGGAAAAAGCCTTTCTCTAAGAGGCTTCAGGTTCTAACTAAAAAGATTTCCGATTTTGGTGAAGCACTCAATCTATCACATCTTTTTAATTCATATATCACCGCCAGACTTCTAAAACTAACCACGGAACTCGCTAAATAATATAAATTTGCTGCAAAAGCATTAATTTTAATTTCTTATATTTTTGTGCACATGTAAACAATAACAAAATGTCAACTTCTTATATGAAAGCTGAGTAAAGTTGGGTGCCTTAGTGTTATTGCGTTAATATCGCTGTACCATGCACAAAACCATTGAAAATTTATAAATAATATTTGAATAATTTATTTTTGTTTTAAACCATGAAAATGTTTGGCTTTGAGCTCAGTGTCTCCTCAACAGGAGCAAAAATTGTTTTTCTAATAATTTTCAGGTTAGGTTTAGAGTTCGGATTCCTTATCTTAAGATTGGTGGTGCTTTTTAAACTGCGCTACCACCAAATTGGTACCAGCCTTTGTTCTGCCAAAATAATACTATGCGCAATTGCGTTAACACATTGCGCTGATAACGGCAATGCGATTTATTCATGGTATCAGCGCAACAAACTTTGCAGCAATAACGAGCCATTATTTCCATCACTTTGACACAAGAAATTGTTGACAATTTATCGACCAGCAAAATACATAACAGGGTTGCTTTTTATTCCTGCGTCTACCTGTTTATTGTATGATGGATATAGCTATATAGGCATGAACTTACACTACATCTACTCGCTTATTCTGTCTCACTAGCTCTTCTGCATCTAGCCGGTTGGAGTGGCCGTGTTTCCGGCCCGCATCTATAATAATTCAGTACGTGTATAAGTAATCAATTATACTCACAACATATTCAGTTACAAGGTAATGCAGTGGGGAGCCCGCGTCCCCAATCTGCTCCTTCTGGTTTGTGTAACGTGGACCAGGCGGTTGAAAGACCGTGTTTCCACCCGCATCTGAGATACTCACGTACTCTTAAAATTCTGTTTGCAGGTCAATACAGTGGAGAGGCTGAATTTCCAATCTGCAATCTGCACCTATGGTATAGGTTTGTTAAACTAGGCGGTTGAAAGGCAGTGTTTCCACCTACGTTTGAGACACTTAAGTACTCTTAAAATTTTGTTTGCAGGTCAATACAGTGGAGAGGCTGAATCTCCAATCTGCAATCTGCAACTCTGGTATAGGTTTGTTAAACTAGGTGGTTGAAAGGCCGTGTTTCCACCTACGTTTGAGATACTTACGTACTCTTAAAATTTTTGTTTGCAGGCCAATACAGTGGATAGGCTGAATCTGCAATCTGCAATCTGCGCCTCTGATATAGGTTTGTTAAACTAGGCGGTTGGAAGGCCGTGTTTCCAACCCGCCTTTTGTTTTTCGTGTTAGCTTGCTTTTTCTTCAGTCTTCCCTGCTGTGTAGTCCTCATCGGCTATGCTGCGTAGTAGAGGTGGAAAACTATCGACGATAGTATCGATGGTTTTCCCCCATCGATACTAATATCGATGGTTTGTGACTATCGATACTATCGGCTAACTTTTGAAACCCCATTCCTAGCTTCATTTTCAATTTTGCGAGAACCAACCCTATTGTGAAAAGTAAAAAGTGTGTGTAAAAATTGTTTAAAACGGCGCAGGTGCAAAATAAAAAAGCTAAAATATTTGGAGTATGGTCCCATTTTTGTAAAACGGCTGATAACACTGGTTTACAGCCAAAATGCACCAGAGACGCCATAGTGAAATTCCTATGTAAAATCACCCCCTAATTCCGAAAATCAAGGTTATTTTTACTTGAATGGTACCGTTTTTGAGATATTTACGATTTACCGTTATTTCAAAAAACAAAAAAGATGGCTCCACTTAATCGTGTATATCTCAAGAACAAACTGAGCTATTCCAAAACGGTTTGAAAAATTTGAAAGCTTATAAAATTTACTATTAACATATTGAACAATCATTACGGATTTTTTAAATTTTTTTTGTAACAATATAAAAAAATGTGTACTTTGCGAGGAAGCATCTCGAAAACTTTTTGTTTTTTTTTGCAGATATTTTTTTCCCCCTCCAAGCTCTGTTTTATTACAAAAAAGTAAGCTATCAGTGAACAAAATCGATGAACTAATACAAAAGTTATATGCATTCAAGTAAATATATCCATTTAATACTTAAGTACCCTACAAATAATAGCATATGGTTCTGTCTTAACTCTATGATCTTATTTTATAATTGAAAAAGTTGTGTGTCTTGTTTTGAAGCTTATTTAGATTAGGATCGGTTTCTCTTATGAGAAACCAACAGTAGTCGCCCATCATAGCGACATCCCAGAATCCTTGATACCGACTTTCAATCACTTTCATTTGCTCGTGAAACCTTTCGCCATGCTCGTCACTTTCGTCGCCAAGATTTTGCGGGAAAAAATTTAAGTGGGAGTGCAAGAAATGAATTTTTAAAGACATATTTACTCCTGAAAGAAAATAAAAAAGTAAATTAGATAAATACATAAGTGACACATTAGTATATAATTTTCTTAGGCTGGATTTATCTTTCAATTCAGAACAAATTTTTTGTTTATATTTTTCCCGTTCTTGTTGGGCAGGGAATTCATTTTTTATGTTTATTTTTACATAAAACTTACGATAGATGACGCTGTGGTACAATTTTTCAAATTTTTTAACAATTTTTCATGGAAAAATAGTTTTTAAGTACTGACCGAACTGTCTTCTTTTTTTGAAACTGTATAATCTTCGTGTTAGTGTCATCAGCGATTACTTCTCATATAAAACAGAATAAAACATTACTATTTCTACTTAGAAACTGTTAAAATACTCTTTTTTCATAGAAAAAGTTAAAAAAAAATTTTAAATTGTGCCGCAGCACCACCTATCGTAAGATTTAATAAAATATTAATGTCAAAAATGAGTTGCTCGACACTAAAAACATTACTTTAACACACGTTTCGTAAGCAATTGCTACTATTTCTACGTAAAAACTATTAAAATACTATTTGTCCATGAAAATTTGTTAAAAAATTTAAAAAATTGTACCACAGGGTCATCTATTGTACGTTTTATGTAAAAATAAACATCAAAAATGAATTCCCTGCCCCAAAAAACATTAATTTAGCCACTATTTTGTAACCAATTGCCTCATTTTATCAAGTTTCCCTCACTTAACCCCTATACATAGGGTTAAAACTTTAAACTCAAATAATAAAAAATTCAGACCTATAGGCCCAAAACCTGGTATGAGGTTTTGATACGAGAGGGATAGAGCTTCAGATTTTGTTGGTTTCATCAATTACTAAAAATCTTGTTGTACAGTGTAATTTATTATAATATGTTTTTTTATTTACCCATTTCCGCATAGTTTTTGATTAAGTCGATCACTATCATCTCGTAGTTAGGACTTTTGTGTTTGCCTAAAAAAGAAGTAACGACCTTTTCAAAAGAATTCCACGCTGCTGCCTCCACTGGTGACAATAGTTCTTTGAAATGGTTATTGGTCATCATTTTCCTTATTTGCGGTCCCACAAAAATCCCTTCCTTTATTTTTGCTTCTGAAATCTCTGGGAAGATTGTCTTCAAATGATGAAAAGCTTCGCCTTCTTTGTCCAAAGCCTTCACAAAGTTTTTGATAAGGCCGAGCTTGATGTGGAGCGGAGGTAGAATAATTTTTTCCTTCTTTATAAGTGGAGAGTATTTTATGTTATCTACCCCAACTTGAAACTCGATTCGTTCTGGCCAATCCTTTATGATGTAGTGTCTTGACGAGCTCGGCTATCCCATTTGCATAGAAAGCAACAGTATTTTGTGTATCCACTTTGTAGACCACATAGCATTCCAACGACTTTAAGATCGGCACATATTTTCCAATCATGTTCTTCGTATTTGATTAACTTGAGCAATTTTTGCATTATCTCATATGTTTCCTTCGTTTTTACTGCATGCGCGATCGGGATAGATGGCTTTTGGTTGCCAATATGCAATAATACGGCCTTTAAACTTAATTTATTGCCGTCTATGAACAATCGCCACCCCTTCCACTGCTTCCAGACCGGCACAGAGGTATGAAATAATTTTGATTAGCCGCTTCCGGATTCATATTCCTGAGACCAAGACGCGTCTTTTGGTACCACTTTTATAATTTTAGCAAATTTTTAGCAGTTGTATGCTAAAGGCAACTATAATCAAAATACATTTTTTTATTTTTTAGAAAAATAGAAACTTTTGTGAGCAACGTAAGTCAGTACGATACCGAAAGTCGGCGAAAAAAGGACATAGACGAAGCGGTGGTTTCAATGGTAATAAAAGGCCTTCAGCCATTTAGCATTGTTAATGATGAAGGCTTTATTAATCTAATGAAAACTATGGACCCAAGATACCAGCTCCCGTCCAAAACAACTTTAAAAAACGTCCTAATTGAAAACAAATATAAAGCATTAAAATTGAAGATGTGCAATGAGATGTCATCAGTGGAATACATCTCCGTAACTTGTGATCTATGGACCTCCAAGGCAATGGAGTCATTTCTAACAGTTACGTGTCATTTCATCGACAATGAACTAAATTTACAAACTAAAGTTTTATCAACCAAACCTCTGCTATCCCTGACCAATCATTGCTCGCAAAACATAGCCGAATCCCTAAGGGAAATCTTTGAGGAATGGAAAATTAGTCAAAAAGTTATTTGTGTTGTAACTGACAATGCAACATCCAAGATAAAAGCGTGTGAGATTTTAGATAAACCACATTTATCATGTGTATGCCACTCAATAAATCTTGCAGTTCAAGACTGCTTGAAAATAGAAAATGTTGCTATACTTTTATAGAAATGCAAAGAAATAGTTAAGTATTTCAAGTGAAGTACCATTGCTATGGCGAAATTACTGGCAGAGCAACGTAGTGAGAACCCTCTGAAAGTGATTCAGGAAGTTCCAACACGCTGGAATAGTTGCTACGCTATGACATCGAGGATTATAAAAATTAAAGACCCCGTAAATATAGCTCTTTTGAACTGCAGCAAAAACGCCCCAAAAGAAGTGAAGAAATTGAAGCCCTGATAGAATTGGAAAAGATTTTAAAAGTTTTTGACGATATCACACGCCAACTATCCAGTTCAGCGAACGTTACATCATCACTGATAATTCCACTTATATGTGGATTAAACATTGAGCTACTGAATATTGGGAAACAAATAGAAACTTGGGAAAGAAAAGATTTTCTTGCCTCTATCTACTGCGCAATACAAAAAATGCTTGATAGCTACGAAGGCAAAACTAAGCTTCAGATTGCAACAATTTTAGATCCAAGATTTAAAAAGGAGGGCTTCAGACAGAGGGACAATGCCTGGAACGCTTCAAAAAAGAAGAAGCTGAAATGCTTTAATTAGCGAAAGAAGCCGGAAATGACACCGATGTTGAACAAACGTTAGATCCGTTACGTTTTCTTCAGATGTAATATGTATTTAGTTATACTAACTTTTAAATACCTTCTCCAGGAACCCAACAGAAGGGAATTCGATCCACTTTCATTGTTGGCGCAGAAGTACCTCTGTATACCAGCATCATCTGTGGAATCAGAGAGGGTTTTCAGCAGGGCAGGATTAATTGTAAGCGATCGCAGAACTAAACTGAAGGCAAGCACGGTAGATAAACTTCTTTTTTTACAAAAAAATGTGGAATGATTTTGACATGTAACTAAGGTTATTTAGGCATTTTAAACCCCTATCTCCTTTTTTTTTCAACGTCGGTGTCCTTTGAGTTTTCTTTGGAAACATTTTCTGCATTATCCCTTTGTCTAGCATAGATCAAATTATATTATATTACTGAAGCACAGTTTTGTCTTCATGGCTATCAAGCCTTGTTTGTAAGGAGCAGTAGTAGAAAATCTTTTCCTTATCTAGTTTTTAAATTTTTTCCAATTTTCTGCAGTTCAATGTTTTAACCACATATATGTAAGTGGAAGTCCCACTTTTTAAAATCGTTTCCAATTCTATTACAACTTCAACTTTTTCAACTGCCAGCGGTTTTCAGCTCTTACGACATCTTTTATACTCAGTTTCAAAGCGTAGCAACTATTCCAGCACTTTGGTACTTTTAATGACTTCAAATGTTTCCATATATTAAATTAATTTCTATTTTTAATCAGTCTTGTACTGCAAGATTTATTGAGTGGCATACACATGATAAATGTGGTTTATCTAAAATCTCACGCATTTTGTCATGGAAGCAGCATTAGTTTCTCACTAATTGGCCATTCCTCAAAGATTCGGGTATATTTTGTGAGCAATAATTGGTCAGGGATAGCAAAGGCTGGGTGGGTATAACTTAAGATTGTAATTTTAACGCTGACATCCCACTGCACATCTTCAATTTCGGTTTATATTTGTAGATAATATGTAATAACAATAAACCAATCAATGGCTTTTTACAAGAACAAATGTATTTCTATTATTTTTATAAATGTATGCAACATATGTACATCATACATAAAACCAAATGTAAATATTTAAGATTGATTCAATAAAATTTTTCTGATCTAAATTATATAAGATAATATGTAATAACAAAAAACTAATCAATTTCTTTTTACAAGAACAAATGTAAACCTATTCCTTAACTTTTTAAAAATTGCATTCATACATACATATGTACAACAAACATAAAACCAAATAAAAATTTTAAAATGATTCAGTTTTTAAGGAAACTATACCAAAAGTATAAATACATAAAAATTCTTTCAAATTAATATGTATGTGAATTTATTTAATGCAGTTGGATTTTGTAAATGACACAAAAAAATATCATAGCATAAGTTTCATCTTCGTGATTGATGATCATTAGTTCCTTCTATTGGATCTCAAAAAGTATACATACAATTTTTTATTGAAGTATATTAGTTGAAAAACCTTCCAATTATTTATGCATTCCATATTTGTGTGGTAACTGAACATTGGTAGTACTTTGTGATTAGCTCAGTTCTGGTTTAACCATCTCTTTTTGTAGTTGAAGTGCTGGTACTTTTGAGATTAAAAAAAATGCGATAGTATCGATATATCGATAGTACCCCTTGATACTATCGTCGACTATCGATGGTCCGGAATATCGATAGTTTTCCACCTCTACTGCGTAGTTTACTTCTAAAGCTGTACATTAATCCAGTATGACTACTAATGATGAACGAGACACATCTTTCGTACATACCTATATAGAGTCAAGTAGCACTGTTTATGTCAGCACAGGATCAGCACTGTCAATTAAAAGTGTGAGTACTTACTTACTTGGCACTTAACCGTTTAAACCAGGGATGGGCATATTTTCTGCTCCTAAATCAGTCTGAGTGCAGCGGGTGTTACGTGAGACGTTTGGTTTTTTTTTGCGGTGTTGGGGGAGTAAAAAAATGCATTGCAAAAATCCTTTGCTCGGCCTCAAATGATATTCATCGCAAGAAGGTTGCGGAAACACTAAACAACTGAACAGGAAACATTCTCTCTCAACCTCGACAACTATTTCTCAAATGGTGTTGCATTAGTACGAACCAAAAACATACATTTTTTGGCAAGAAATACGAAAAGTCTAATAACCATAGGCTGAAGTCGACTTTATGTTAAGCAGCGCATTATTGACATTAATTTGGCCTTCACACACATTTAATTATATGCAAGCCGATTCATTTTGCAATATATGCCTAAAAATATTATAAAAAGTATTTTTAAAGTAGTAGCATTAGAGGAAGTAGTAGTAGAAAAAGTTGGTTATGCACATTTCTCGTACAATCGTAGGAAGACGAAACCATTTTCAGACCTGTTTGGCAGCGTTGTTGTTGTTGGCCAAATTCTCTCTTTATCAACCGTATGAGTGTTTGTACATATATTATTCTCTCCCTGCGTTCTTCGCCCCACATACCTGCACTTGAACGTCCCTCACCCTGCACCTAAATGTGCAAGGCTCGCCCGTAAGTGCAAAATACGTACGAGCCGTTTTGCCCATCCCTGGTTTAAAGGGTTCTGGCAGTCTAGTGTTTGTAGTAGTAAAATATCAGTGCGTCTTGTAGGGCATTCGTCTTATATTTTTATTGGGGGCTGGGGGTCCCAGGCGACTTTAAGCAATAGCAATAGCTATTGCTTTGCTGATACAGCGACCCGTGCCAGCAACCGTTTGAACATTGATCTGGTCATATTTCTGCTGATTAGGTTGTTGGACAATATGATGAACGGTTGCAGTGTGGCTGAAGTGTGATTAACCCATGTGAAGGTTGGGAAAAGCAACTCTGGGAATTAATTTATGATAACTTATGTATACAGAACTTCTCAGCCATGCACAATTAGTACAAAAAGAAATTACGTCAAAATCGAAAAGGGTAAAAGTTGGCACAAAATTCAACTTCATACCCTTTTCAAATGAACAAAAACTATATACATATATTGCCAACGTGTCAACATCACCTATCCAAAAAAAAAAAATTTAATTCGATATAAACACACATATCGATATGAATTTTTATAATCCGAAAAAACCAAAAAATGGCTTTTTTAAACAAAAAAAAAAAAATTTGGTGGTGTTAGTAATTTTTTGAACGTGGCTACGTGTATTATTCAACCAGATGAACAATCTCTAATAGGTCGCTTTAAAAGTAAAAAATAACTGCAGCACTGTGTTTCGACTCGATGGCAGAGAAATTTAATTAATGGATTCCATTATGTGACATGAGATTTGTAATTCTGAAGTCAACATTTTGGAAGCAACAGCAATGGTTTTGATTTTGCCAGTTGTTTCAGCAATACTCGGAAATTGAAAATCAAAGCTTTCGCGAACTACCAGCAACTGATATTTTATGTTTGTTTATAATGTTTGTTAATTAAATTCACTTCAAATGAAAATATATTTCGGTAAATTTTTAACGATTTGCATACATGTTACCTTGAATTTTATATTGCCCAAACCAACAAACATTTTGTTTGAAAAACCATAAAAAAATTTAATGATATAAAAAACTTTGGAATTTACGGGTTAAGTCCTGTTAAGTCGGTACCTGTCAAATTATTGCAATCCCTGTGAAAAAACACAGAACAGCTAAAAAATAAGGAGTCTGCGCACAAAATTTTAACTTCAAAGGTCGAAATTCAACGAAATAATTGTACGATTTACTAAGACTACTGTTTATTGTTTAACTTTAGAATAAAATTACAAAATAAGTAAATAATAAGAATCTGAGTTATAAGTGAAATTTAACTGAATAGTTACAAGTAAGTACTAAATATATTTATCTAAAGTTCTTAAATCGGACAACATTGAATAGAGTAAAGTAAAGATAATCATAGCAATGTATTGATTTGTATGTCCAGTGTACATGTGTTTGAATTGTTTAATAAAAAATATATTATATGAATTCGCATAGAAATGAAATTAGGTGTTTTTCGTGTATACATACATATATGGATATAAGTATATATTACAACTAAATAAAAGGAATGTGCACAATTAGAAATCTAAAAGTGTATTAAGTATGTGTTTGTAAAGAATTCTGTTCATAATACATATGTGCGTGTGTAGATATGTATGTAAATATGAAAGGAACAGTTGTAGGACCAATAAGCGTTTGCAATACTCGTATGTGTATTTTCGGTTGTTGTTCTCGGCGGGAGCATTGGTATAGTATGTAGCGTACTTTCCTAATATACCTACAGGTACATGGCCCGGGCAGGTAACATCAAAGAGGGTAACAGCCAAGAATATCTATGAAAGTATCGACAATTCATTTTATTTGACATAGGTATCAGTGTATAAAAATGTATTTTTCAAATAAGAGTTACGCGTCGAAGTTTATTTTATTGTTTTGGGGAAAAGAGTTGTTCGTCAACGTTTATTTTATTTTTTGAAAATAATAGTTATTTGTCAACGTTTATTTTTTACCTTGCTGAATAACTGTTATTTATGAAAAATATTTATTTTCGTTGCCAGAAAGTTTGAAAACAATTTTTGTATTTGTTTCATGTTGTTAAATTAACGATGGAAATCGCCCTGCCTAGTCGTCACCTATCTTACCTAAAGTTGGCATCAAAATCTTCAAACGGAAGTCCGAGAAGCTTAGAGGCTTTAAAAGGGGTGGGCTATACAAAGATTGGTGTTAGAAGAGTTGGCTTGGTTGAGCAGTTAGTATCATGAGGAGACAGTCCACATGTCAGGCAGACATTAGCTATGTCAGGGTTCAGTCTGGAAAGGTAAGAGTTTAACCTGTTACAATATACAGAGCGAAGTTGTGACAGCATAACTTTTGTCTCCGCTTATGTCTGAATGGCAGTATTTACAACTATTATACCTTAATGTTAATATTCTCGTTGTCTAATTACCGCTATTAATTCATATTTTACTTTAAATGGGCAGTTATCCGCCAAGTGGATTTTTTAATTTCAAATTGCTGCCAATTTAAAACACGAGGTCGGAAATCGTTATCTACTTGGTCTTACGATCGAGAAAAATACCCTAGGGAGGCAATGGAAATATTGACAGTTACTATCGGAATAAGTCGCAACTGAATTTCGGCGTACCACTAGTAGTTCAATATCTAGATCCACCTGATCAGGCTATAGCCAAACGAGGACAAGGTCACTGAGCGATAGGCATGCATGTCGATGGTAATCCCGCACTAAATGTCCGTACTACATTACTAGGTTTCTTTTTATAAATTTGTTCGTTTTGACGTAAAATGCAAAAAACATGATACAAATATTTTTCTCTTAATGTTTTTGTTAGAGGTAATCTCCGAGAATCAATATAAACCGTAAGACATGTATGTATGCTCAAAGACGTTTTATTAAAGACTATATAAAGTTTAGGAATCAAAAGTACAATAGAAAGTGTATGAATGTAAAACAATACAGAGTTGCATGTAATTGTATAAATAATTCGTGTTGTAACTAGAAACCGATTACTTTTAACACTCTACCTCAATACGAATATATTTTACTGCAAACCTAAATCTTTTACAAATTTTTCATGTTTACATTTGTTTAAATTTTTTGTAAGTACATCAGCAATCATATCATTTGTACAAGTATATTTTAAATCAATATGTTTATTCAAAAATGCTTCTCTTACGAAATGATATTTTATATCTATATGTTTGCTTCTTGAGTGATAAACAGGATTTTTTGCCAACTGTTGAGCACTCAAGTTGTCACCGTAGATTGTGATGTAATCTTTATATTCATTGATACCAATTTCAATCATCAGATTTTTGAGATATATTGCTTCTTTAGTAGCTGTCGCCAACGCCATGTATTTTGCCTCTGTGCTGCTGAGCGCCACAGTACTCTGCCTTTTCGACTCCCACGAGATCGCACTGCCGCCATAGAAAAACACAAACCCTGTATACGATTTGCGACCGAAAGTATTGTTACCCCAATCGGCATCCACAAAGCATTCGATAGGTTTACCTGTGGATCGATACACTAATTTGTAGTTCACTGTTGTGGCCAAATAACGTAAGATATGCTTGATAGCTGACTCGTGCTCTTTATGTGGATTATTGTTGCGCTGTGCCAGCTTGGATAATGAATGTATAATATCTGGCCTTGTACAGATAGCAAGGTACATCAAAGCACCAACAACAGACTGATACTTTTTCACATCAGCCTTAGGACATTGTTCGTTTGTACATCCAACTTGGAAACCTGCGTCTAAAGGAGTTGTTGCAGTTCCACAATTCACCATGCCAAACTCTTCCAATAGATTTTTTATGTACTGAGTTTGTCCAACAAATATACTTCCTGTCTCGTCATCGCGTGTGATCTCCATACCCAAAAAGTATGAAATAGGGCCCTTATCGACGCATTCAAAGTTATCGGATATCTGTTCTTTGATAGTATACAGATCATCCTTACTTTGACAACTGACAATGAGATCATCAACATATACTGCAATGAGACATAAGTTGCCTTCGCGATACATCTTATACAGGCATCTTTCATTGTAGCATGCCGTAAAACCAATTTGCTTCAAAACGTTATCAAGTTTAACGTTCCATTCTCTTCCAGATTGCTTAAGACTGTATATGGCCTTATTCAGCTTAAGCACTTGATCTGGGAACTGCCTATTTATGAACTGCTCAGGTTGTTTCATGAACACTACATCGTGTAACTCGCTATTAAGATAAGCGGTGCAAACATCCATCTGGTGTGTATATATTTTATATTCAGCAGCAATCGCTAGAACTAATCGAATGGTAGAATAACGCACTACTGGCGAAAAAGTGTCGGTGTAGTTAACACCATACTGTTGACTGCAACCTTTGGCTACCAACCGTGCCTTGAATCTTTCAACATTACCGCTCTTATCGCGTTTCACGGTGAAAACCCACCTAGAGCCGATTGCCCTTTCACCAGGTGGTAAGTCCAATAATTGCCACGTTTTGTTACGCACTAGAGCATCGTGTTCAACTTGCATGGCTTGCATCCATTCGCTGGAATGTTCACTGGCTACAGCTTCGGAAACGCTTTGTGGGATTTTTATGTCACATATATTTTGCATAGCATTCACAGTATTGTATACTCTTCGTGGACGACCAGGATTACCGCTTCTTATAATTTTCGGCCTACCTCGCCCAACCTGCGCGGGCGACACATCTTTAATCGGAGATTCGCATAAATCATTTTTATCAAAAACATTATTCTTAAGAACGCAATCTGGGTCATCTGAATGCTCAGGTTTTACACATTGTTCGTCTCTATTTACTGATTGTGCTTCACTTCCCTGCTAAAACGCTCCACGTCATTTGACTAGTCATTTTACGGTCATCGTGACCACCGGCCAGCGGTCATTTCTTTGGTAAAATTTGTTCGGGCAGACGAACTTTTGTGACCAGTATTTTCGTTTCGTTCCTATTTATGTTATTGTGCACACCGCTCCCACTTATGAGCTATGAGCATAACACTGTCCCGCTCGCACACGTTGAATCCCGGTCTTTTGACGTAAACTTTCTGGTCATTTTCCCAACATTTTTATCATACTTTTACGTCATCATGACCGTATATTTACTATTCTTATGACCGTAATTTTGACCGTTGTTTTACTTAAATCTTACCTGTGAATTTACCGAAGCTGCCACATTAAAAAACATAGCAATTAAATTCAATTTAATTTATTTAATTTAATAAAACAGTACTACTATTAAACAGTATTACTATTAAATAAATTACATCAATTCAAAAATGACTAGATTTTGCATTAATACAAAATTAAATAATTAATTAAATAAAATTTTAAAGCGTTTGGAAATAAAAACTAAGCAGGGACTGCAAATAGCACTTGAAAGATAAAATTAAAAATAAAAGTTATTCAATATACATAAAGCTGATATTTACAACACAATTTATCATGGCGTTCTTAAAGGCAATATGTATATACATGCATATGTACATTTACATATGTAAAACCTATCTAACAGGTTGCTTTTTCGTTTAACAAATTGTTTAATACTTTTAGTTGCAATTTATCATCGCGTTCTTAAAGGCAATATATACATACATTTACATTTCGCACACTAAATCAAAAACAGTCACAACTCAAAGTAACAACCCGAGTAACTTTAAAGAGTAACGATAATAGTCAAAAAGAAAAATATTTTATGCATTGGCTGCACTACTTTTTATTAGGCAATCTATGCCAAGAAAGCGACCTAAAAAAATTTTGAGTTGTGACTGTTTTTGATTTAGGGTGCGATATGTAAAACCTATCTAACAGGTTGCTTTTTCGTTTAACAAATTGTTTAATACTTTTAGTTGCTATTTTTCTTGTTCAGGTAACGCCTTTGCTTGCTCCTACTGTGACTCTGGGCAACGTACGCTCGGAAGTCGCTTTCAAACTTTTCTTTGCCGAAAAGTTTGAAAATTTCTGAAATATTTTTAATTAAAACAATTAACTAAGTTAAGTCTGAGCCCATTGAATAACGAAATCCTTACCAAATAAAGCATACTTCATCACTTTTAGCTCGGAGAGTGCTCTTTTGCCATTGGTGCCACCATAATTGAAGAAATCCATCACTTCGTCGGTGAAAACACATCTAACCACGCTGGCTAGATTTCCAGATGAGCCCTTTAGAGCGAAAAGATATGTAATCTGTAAATATTTTAAATCTCTGAAACTAGGCACAAATAAAAAAAGTCACACACTCACTACTGCGTCTTTGAAATCTATGCCTGACAACTTCTCCTCAAAATCAATAATAGCATCAAGGGACTGCAGCGGCATAATTGTGGCTAGATCTGAGTGGAGATCGCTTCCAGTTTCACCACATATGCGACACATCATTTTGTGAACGCTCTTTATAAGAACCTTTGATCCCCGCAATAATTTTTGGTGAGCCATGACATCGGTTTGGGGGATTGAATTTTCTTCTAAAACCTGCAGCCGTTTTTCTATCGACAGTATTAAAGCCAAATAATAGATTGCATGCTGATACGGTTGCTCAGCTTTGAAATTCTTAAGCGAACGTATGAATTCCTCTTTAAGTATATCAAAACGCTTCTCATCAAATTTAAAATCGAATAAATGATCCACTATCTTTTCCAAGAATACCAACTGTTTGTCATTATAACCACGTATGGAAAACTATGGATATAAAAAGTATTTCACTGGATTAATATTTGTACATATACACACCTCAATTCCCGACGATTTCGTGTTAACGCTCAACTTGAGTCCCGCCAAAGATGCATCATACAAATACTCATTTAATTGATCCTTAAGTAATAAAACCATTAATTGGTTTAGATTACAATTGAGTGGATCGAGATAGGCTATTGGGTTGGACATATCAAATACCATACACGCTTTTGGTTTCATAAGGTAATCGTCTTGCTTATGCCAAACACGCAAAATGGGCGTATCTTTTATAATGCTGGGATGTTTGCATATATCGGTGACAGGTAATAGTGTCACTGGTAATAGTGTCAATTGACACTATTGCGCTTTCGCAATGGAATTAGTGTCAACAAGAAAATGGAAAATAAGTCATTGACACTATTTCCAAACTGAAATGGAAATAGTGTCAAAAGTGCTAAAAACGGGTCTACCACATTATCCCCAAAATCAAAATCCGCAAAGGAAAAATCCCTAAAATCAGAATCCCCATTTTATGTGTGAAATAAATTCAAATTATGTATTGGATAGGTAATTATGCTACCTTTCATTTGAGGTACCACTGTTGTGGGCGCAAAACCGCGTATGTGCAAAATTTTAAATTTAATTTAAAAAACAACCCTGGGCTACATTATTCCAAGTCCTTCTGCGTAGTACACCATTCTGCGTAGGCGGCCTTCGGCCGCGCTTATTATAAATAACCCTGGGCTACGCCATTCCAACTCCGGGTGGTTGCCCTGAACGGTGGCGGGATCCAAGGTATTTTTGTGCAGAACACCATTCTGAATTGGCAATAAAGATAACATAAAGGGAATAAAAATATAGTGTACATGCATATACATATGTGAATAGCTAATAACATAAGATGAAAATTTGAAATAAAAAATCGCGCGATATAATAATCATTAGTTTCAGGTGATAATAAAAATTAAAAAAAATACCATGGATCCCGCCCATAGAGTGGGAACGGTGGCATGTTGCCACCGTTCAGGGCAACCACCCGGAGTTGGAATGGCGTAGCCCAGGGTTATTTATAATAAGCGCGGCCGAAGGCCGCCTACGCAGAATGGTGTACTACGCAGAAGGACTTGGAATAATAAAAATCCATCTCTTACAACACTGCGCTGCGCAGACAACCGCTGCCTAAAATAGCAATAGTGTCGATTGACACTATTTCCAGGGTAACTTGGAAATGGAAATAGTGTCAAGATGCTACAGAAGATGCTGATATATGCGGTGACAGATAATAGTGTCACTGGTAATAGTGTCAATTGACACTATTTCCAGGGTAACTTGGAAATGGAAATAGTGTCAATTGACACTATTACCAGTGACACTATTATCTGTCACCGCATATATCAGCATCTTCTGCCACCAAATCAAAATTTTGTGGTATAAAATCATTTGGCAAGGGAAGTGCAACATTGTCGTTGAGACCACATTTCTCCCAAAGCTAATGAAATTAAAAGGTATATTAAATTCCTAGTATATAATTTTAAAAATTAGTTTTTAATTGAAAACATACCCTCAATGTTTCAGACTCAATTTTGCATGTGCAATACTTTGTTTTATAATAAGGTTCAGTTTCATCACAGAGTGGCTCATAGCTCTGCGAAATATGTAAGTACAATGCGACATTTTTCGGGCACGAGTTCATCAAGCAGTTTTGTTATCAAATCGGGACGCCATTCATTGCTTAAGTAGGGTGCAGTTAGTACTTCTTCGAGTGGATAAATCTGTGCAGTAATACAATTTTATATTAAAATACATACATAAACTTTTTTTATACAGGTGTAATATCCTGTTTTGTATTTTTAAAAATTATTTGGCTAAAGTTAAGGTATCATGTAATGTTCTGAGAATTTTTGTTTGTGCAATGAAGAAAATTTAGGTATTCTAAACAAAAGTTTTCAAGTTTTTTTAAGTGAGCTCATTAACTTGGAATGACCCATTCGAAAAGACATATTTATAAATTATCACCTGTATTGCCGATACAGCATGCGTAACCATATTTTCTGGCTGTTCCTTGTCTTTAAAGCGAAAACGTATTTCATTTATTTTAACATATTAATCGAAAATCCACTTCTTTGGCCCTTCCTTGCGCAACATTGTTAAATACTGGGAATCAAAAATATTTAGTTATTGTAAGTAGTATTTATACAAAACATTTTTCACATATGTACTTGAAAGATTATATTCACAATATCATCCACATGGCCCATGCCCTCTTGCGTGAGATCGACAACAATTTCGAAGAAACCAAAACCATTTAGCGTTTTTGATGACCAGCCATAAGACTGAATATGAAAAGGAGATTTATTTTTTATTTTTTAAATGTATCTATGTAACGTTCAAACTCACTTATTACACCAGCCAAGCTTGCGCAGTTCAGAGAGTATACTGCCTTTGCCTTCATGTCCCAATAAGTGCGATAGATAGCTGTCGGGCTAAAAGTAGATAGAAACATAGTTAATTATAATACAACTTATAGTTTAACAATTTTGTCTTTGCTTTTTTTACTAACCGCAGATTTATAGAATTCTGTTAGGTCATCGGTTGTGAAACTAATAGTCAATGAACGCACGTCTTTTATTGGTACTATATGCACTTTTTGCGCATATTTGTCTTCAGAAAATGGCTCGCGTGGAAATGTAGGTATGTCCACATTTTTATTTTCAATGGTAGAATGGTGGTTCGTAAGTGTTGTTGTTTGTGTACTTGTTTGGATAGTTGAAAACCGGGAATTAGTTAAATTGGGATGGCGATACGGACGACGCCATAAATCTGATTGAAATTACTAATTTAAGGAAATCTGTATGTATATATGTAATGCACATTAATGATAAACAGTCCTAGCACAACTTTTGTTTACAACAACCACATGAAAATAACAGAAAATTCTGAACTTTAACTGCAAATATCTCGCAAACTACTAAAAATATTGGTTCAGCGGAGTTATATTCATGCTCCTGGGACCAAAGCGCGTCTCCTGATACAAATAAGTGGTAATTGTTTCCGACCGGGGCCGAGTGCTAATACGCGTCCAAAAGTGTTGAGATATGTATCAGGAGACGCGCTTTGGTCCCAGGAGCATGAATATAACTCCGCTGAACAAATTTCACAACTGTGAACAACTTGTGGTTGATCAATTTTCAACTTACCAATAGTCCAAACTTTTTTAATTGCTCTTTGCTTCTTATATAAGAAATATTTTGTTCAAAATGTTATTTTGGTTTGTCCACCGCTTCCAAATTTTCTTCAAATGGCGAACTCAATTCGCAAAATTCCGCGTTTCACAAATGAAGCGCTGCCATATCGACAAAAAAGATGATTTCGTATGGAAAATTTTTTCGATTTCATCTGTTTTACCAATATGATAGCATTATTTGGTTTCATTATATCCATTTCATTCCGAATTCTCACATGTACAATGGATGTGTTCGTAAACGTCAAGAATTCGTTTGAAAGTATGCGAGTTTCGGTCATTCGATTTTGGCAGGGTTATAGCTTCATCGTTTTTCTCACTCGCATTTGTATGTTCATTTTCATTTAAAAGCAGATCACTCATATTAATTTGTTTGTTGTTTTTAGGTGCCAAGAATATGACATCCCGCTTTTCAACTATTGTTCGTTGTTCATGGTCATACAAACGATACGCTTTAGATGTTAAGGAGTACCCGACCATAATGTATTTTTTACCTTTCGCACGAGTCGTTTTATTTAAAGCTACAACTTCTGACCCAAATGTCCTAAGAAATTTACATTAGGCTTCTTCCCGGTCGTATGGTGCTTTACTTTCCAAAGCTTTCGCCGGTGACCGGTTTCTTAAAAATACTGCGGGTGCCACTGCTTCGGCCCACAAAAATTCACTTTGCCCACTTTGATGCAATATAGTTCTCGCCATTTCAACGATAGTGCGATTTGCCCTCTCAGCAACTCCGTTTTGCTGTGGCGAATATGGCACTGTCAACTGTCTTTTTATTCCTGACTTTTTCAAGAAATCATTAAATTCTTTATTAACAAATTCGCGACCATTATCGCTTCTTAATGTCTTTATTTTCTTTTCAGTTTGACGCTCTACTAAAGATTTGAACATTACAAACTTTTCGAACACTTCCTCTTTAGTTTTCAAGAAGTAAACAAATATTCGTCTTGTTTTGTCGTCAATAAACGTCAAAAAATAACGTGCACCTGCGAGAGACGTTGTGCGAAAAGGGCCACATACGTCCGTATGTATAAGTGATAATGTTTCTTTTGCTCGCGTTTCGCTGCATTGAGGGAATGCTTTAGCGCTAATTTTACATTTTGCACATATCTCACACTTAATGTCTTTGCCAAAGCTTATTTTGTCCATACCGCGTACCATATTTTTATTTATTATTTCTTGTAAGCTACCGTAGTTTAAGTGCCCATACCGTTCGTGCGATGAAATTGCTTGTTGATTTGCCATATTGTAACACTTGTTGCGATAACTTCGAAATACAAAAAGCTTATTTACTTTTGCTGCTTCTAAAATGACATTTTTTCCTTTTTCTATTTTGGCACCGTTTTCGTTGAAACTCACTTTCAACCCATTTTCGACCGCTCTTGCTACTGACATAAAATTACCGCACATATTTGGTACATAGAGAACGTTTCGAAGTGTAATGTCGCTCTTTTTCGATGTTATGCAAACGTCTCCCACACCTTCAGAAAATAAATAATTTTCTCCTGCTAAGGTAATTTTCTCTTTGTGATCACGAGGAGACAAAAACATACTTTTATTACTGCACATGTGTGCTGTCGCGCCACTGTCGAGTAGCCATGCCGAATTATCAAAATTATGTTCGTTTCTGTTCAGCTTTGATATGCAGTTTGCAGCATAGTGACCGCGCTGTCCGCACTTATAACATTTGATGTACTGCATATTTTTACCACGACCTTTCGTTGGGTTTTTCTTATTTTCGCCGTTCTTCCCAAATACAGCAAATGCTTGCGTTTCCCCTTCGAATTCAGGAGAAGCGATTCCCGTTTGACTTTTTCGTTCAGATTCTTCTAGAAGCTTTACTTTTAAAGTAGTTAACGGCGGCAATGAATCTCTTGTTTCAATTGCAACAACAAAATGTTCATACTTTTTCGGTAAACTTGACAGAAAAATTATAGACACTAATTCGTCTTTAATTTCGATACCTACTTCACACAATTTCTCGACGATGCCCGTGAAGTCATTTAAATACTGCAACATGCTTTCACTGTCTATTAATTTCATATTCACAAGTTTTTTGTATAAGGAAACTTTGTGCACAGGTCCGCTTGGCTGATGGACGGTTTCTAGAGCCTTCCATCCCTCTGTGGATGTTTTGCAGTGTTTTATATGACAAAGTTGTGATGATTTAACACTCAGAGTTATTGAGGCCAATGCTCTTTCATCTAGTGCATCCCAATCGGCAGGGACTTTGGTCTGAGCTTTAACGCTTTTTTCACTCACTATATCCCATAGCCCGGCGTGGATAAGAACACTTCTCATCTGTACGCGCCATGAATCGTAATTTTTTTCATCTAGTTTATCGATCTGATAGAGGGAGCTCATTTTTTTATTTTTTATATATTTTAACGTCCGCGGTGTTTTTTAAAAAACTTTTACTTTGTACTATTACTAGCGACACACGCTTCTATAATCTTTAACACCGCTTAGCCCGAAACGATTCCTGGGCCCATAACCTTTGTTAGAGGTAATCTCCGAGAATCAATATAAACCGTAACACATGTATGTATACTCAAAGACGCTTTATTAAAGACTATATAAAGTTTAGGAATCAAAAGTACAATAGAAAGTGTATGAATGTAAAACAATACAGAGTTGCATGTTATTGTATAAATAATTCGTATTGTAACTAGAAACCGATTACTTTTAACAGTTTTAGCAAGACTGACAATTTGTCAAGAACACAAAATCGGGGGGTAAATATATTCCATGCATTCAAAAAATGTTTCTTTATTAACTTTTTGAAAAATGAACTCTCGAAACTTCAATTGCTCTTGGGAGTATAATTTTTTTTTTATGGAAAATAAAATGTTGAACAAGCTCAATGTTTGACATGCAGAAGGATTTTATCAGTTATGAAATGATCTAATATTGAAAGGCATCACCGTACTAAGCACATAGCAAACTATATAGGATTCTAGAAAATATGTTTTTGCCAGGTTCAGGGACGATTTCGAGCCCATTTTAAAAGAAAGTTCATTGCGCGCCTCTTATAGGATAATTTATAAAATAAAAACTTTATATTGTATTATAATTTTGTCCAAATAACGGTACTACGTAACGGCGCAAAATAATCGAGTTAGATATAGAGTCCCAAGCTTGAAAGTTCTTAGGTTGAAAAGAGGAATTGATTAAGGAATGTCTGTCCGTCCGTGTACACGATAACTTGAGTAAAAATTGAGATATTTGCATGAAATTTTGCATACAGGTTACTTTCTGGCCAAGGTAGGTTGCTATTGAAAATGGGTACAATCGGATGATAACCACGCCCCCTTTTTCGATATCGAAAATTGCGAAAATCACATAAATTGACTTGCGTAACAGCTGAGATGTTTGCATGGAATTTGGTTTATTGGTTACATTCTGCCCAAGCTAGGCTGCTGTTGAAAGTTGTCGCTATCTAATTATAACCACGCCCCCTTTTTCGATATCGAAAATTTCGAAAATCACATAAACTAACATAACTTGAGTAAAGATAGAGGTATTTGCATGAAATTTGTTATGCAGGCTACTTTTATATGTGTCACACTTTCTCATGTCAAAACTTTAACACAGCTTTTCTTCTAAACTAGGTGTAATTTTTGCTTGAAAATTAGAACACATAGACCTTGGTGGCACACATCGAATTTCTAACGGAAGTCCAAAAATATTAAGCCATATTAAATTGAGAATAGATTAAACACAAAATGTCAAAACCCTAAAAGTCACAACTTTTTTTTCTACTAGTTTTGATACAGTAACAACTGTTATTTAGTGTTAATACATGAATAAACCGCTTTCGGAGCATATTGTTCATATATATATATGGCCCAACGTTAAAAAAACACAAAAAAATACAATAATTCTTCTTTCAATTTCCTGCAAATACATATATGTGTAGCAAAACTATATATTTTCGATATTTAGAATTCATTTTTTCGATATTTGAATAAGTATGGGTACAGTGGGCGTTAATCGGTTAAGTTGTAGCGCAATACGAAACAGGGGCTGTTTCCCTATTATACCCGATTTACACTGTATACACTTTCAAAGTCATTTATCGTAACATTGACATTTCACAAAAAGTCAATGTGAAATATATCAGTTTCCAAGGAATCAGCCATAAATGTTTGAAATAAAGTATTTTACTTGTACAAAAACAAGTACTATTCTACAAAAACAAGTAGGGAGTGCTCAGTCTTTGGCTTTGCCGATAGCTTTGTACTTTTCATGAATAAGGTTGATGGTATTATCCTGTTACTTTATAAATAACTAGCAGGGTACCCGAGGTTGCTCGGGATGTAAGTAGTTCATAAAATTCTGCTACCCTCACTTGAGAAGACAATTTACAGGCAGAGAAGGTTCAGAACAATATTTTTTTTCCCACATTATATCCCGTTTATGTCTACAGAAACCAACTAAAGTAAAGGCGTTTTTTAATAGTCTAACTTCGACATTTTGTCATCTCCTTTCCATTTGACTGTTTACTTGTACAAAAACAAGTACTATTCTACAAAAACAAGTAGGGAGTGCTCTGTCTTTGGCTTTGCCGATAGCTTTGTACTTTTCATGAATAAGGTTGATGGTATTATCCTGTTACTTTATAAATAACTAGCAGGGTACCCGACGTTGCTCGGGATGTAAGTAGTTCATAAAATTCTGCTACCCTCACTTGAGAAGACAATTTACAGGCAGAGAAGGTTCAGAACAATATTTTTTTTCCCACATTATATCCCGTTTATGTCTACAGAAACCAACTAAAGTAAAGGCGTTTTTTAATAGTCTAACTTCGACGTTTTGTCATCTCCTTTCCATTTGACTGTTTAGCTATGCCTAAACATTCCCCAAGTCATACCTAGTCATTTTTTCAAAGAAATTTGCAATATACAGACACAACTTTTCTAGAGTTTTATCATAGTATACATAGATAAACCGCAATATCGAAAAGTGAAAGAAAATTAAAGGCTGTAGCCATGCCCTTCGTTTGACACCCGTATTGAACGCATATATCAAAGTTTTATGAAAACAATATTTTGAACGATAACTCGTTTACCGATGAATATATCGAAATGTTAAAATAAAAGCTGTGGCTTGACACTTTTATGCTTGTAAATTTTAATGTTTTATTGGAACACCATTTTTACCGATAACTCATATATCGATAAATATATTGAAGTGTCGAAAAGTTAGAACGAAAGCTGCACCTTTCGTTTATAGCCATATTCTACGGAAATGTTAAGGTTTTTTTGCATCACATTTTGACCGATAACTCAGTTATCGATAAATTTATCGAAATATATCGAACTCTAATGAAACCTGGGGATTTCCCCTTTCGTTTGATACCAATATTGTAGAATAACTTTATGGTTTTTGGGCAAACACATTTTGACCTATAACTCACTTATCGATAAGTTTATCGAAATATATTGGAGTCTAAGTGAAACCTGGGGTCTTCCTCGTGGGTTTCCTTTAGGAGTTCGACCATTTCACCACTGGACGATGTCCAGTCTCCATCAGGTTTCTGGATGAAAGTCGGAACAGTGGGACTTTTCGATAGAACTTTACGCAGTCTATTCGCCTCTGAGTTGGCTTCAATGTTGGTACAAGAGTCCCTCCATGAATTCTTCTGGGCTTTGTTGACTGCTTTTTTGAAAGTTTTTAAGGCCTTCTTATATTCGTGCTAAGAACCAGTCCGCTTAGCTTCGTTAAACACTCTCCTGCTACTTTTCCTGAGTCGAGAAATTTCGGAGCTCCACCAAGGTGGTCTCGTCTTGTTCCTCGGTCTGGTAGCAGGACAGGAGACGTTAAAGGCAGCGTTACAGGACTCTGTGATCAAGTTCACCGCTTCGTCAATTTTAGACGATGAGTCGAGCTCACCGATCGAAGCCGACTCGTTTTCCAGATTAATGTGCGCTTCATCAGATCTTTGCGGTAGACAGAGATTAGCGTAATGTCAAGGACTTCCAACCTATTTGCGATTACGAACGTAGATTCGCTTCCAGAATTGCTTATATACAGGTTGTGTAATAGAATAAAATCAAAAAGGCACTCACCTCTAGGGTTGGTATCCGTAGAACCCCATACTACGTTGTGTGCATTGGCGTCCGCTCCTATAATAATCGGCAGCTTCCGTACATTTGCCTCCTTCACTGCGTTAGTAAGGCAGCTTGATGGTAATTAAAGGGCCTTCATGTGCCATATAGGCTGCAGTTAGCCAGATTTGCCTGCCTTCAACTTCGAGACTGATGCTCACTGTGTCTGCGTCACTGAAGTTGGATAACAGAAAGTAAGAGAGGGTCTTCTTAGCAAGAATGCAAGCTCTGGTCCTACCTATAGCAGGGGTCTTTACCACCTGGTAGGCATCCCAGGTTTATCCGCACACCTTGTTACCGACGATCCAAGGTTCTTGCCTATGACTGTGATGTCGAACGCCGCGTCCTCCGCATCAGAGCCCAGTAGCTGGCTCTCGGACTGGTGCATCCACCGGCCGAAGGTAGACCCGACGAAGCCCGACACCGAGGCAGTATCACTCCCGGAGTCGATCGCGGTATCGTACCCGACCAGCGAGTGCGCCCTCCCATCGGGTTCACTCAGAATCTCGTTCCTATGCACCGCTACCAGGTCTGCCCCGGACCACAGCTCGCCTAACGCGGAGATTTCCTCCTTGTACAGCAATACCGAGCGCTCATCGCCGGCATCACGGATGATTGGTGCAGGGCCCCGAAATTTCTCGAGGACTTTTCCGTAGATCCCGCACAGACTAATTAACACCGACTTCCAGTTGTCTGGTGTAATGTCTCCGTCTGGGTGCCCTGTGTCTAGAACCGCGAGGGTGAAGTGCTCTTTGGCAACCTCGTTAAACGGTCTGGGTGGGTTGGAAGTTAGCTGTGTTTGGAAGTTACCCCGAACGGTCATGGGGCTATTGGCCGTCTGCCCACTGCTCCCCGCGCTTGCCGTACCCTCAAGGGGTTTGGCTTTTCCGGTTACTTGTTGTGACGACTTTCCCTGCACTTTGTGCAGACGACCGAAAGAGCGTGGCTGCTGGCCGTGGAGGCCTACCCGAACCCGTCGAAGGGGTACTCGGGCGAGTACCCCTGGCTGGGCTGGCTTTGTGTAGAGCATTTTTAACGCCTTGTCCTGAGGCGGCATTTTTTCCCGTGCAGGGATCCGAGGCGGAGTTGTTTTTGTTCATTTTCAGCTGGTTCGTTAGTCACCTACTTAGCCGAAGCCTTTCGATAACCATAAAAAAATTTATAAACTTTAAATTGCTCTATCTTAGCGAAAAAAAAAGATATTTAAGCAAACTCAACGCAATTCGTAAGAGGAAGACTTCTTCTTTAAGATGCAATGTTTGCTTTAAAAAAAAAATCTGTCGTATATATATAACCTCAAAAATAGGCAAAAACGGTGTTTTTGGCATTTAGGTTAGGATATCTCAAAATCCTGACGTGATCAATTCTGCGTCCAGATTTGAATTCAGCGCATCGAAAACTTTTAGGAAAGTATGGTCTGGTTTATGGTCAAATTTCTTGTCGGCCTGTGTTATGATATATAAAAATTTTAAAACAAGAAATCGGGCCAGTGGACCGGCTGTTTAGCTTTAACACAATTTCGAGTTTGAATTTTATATAATGGAATAGATAGATGGGTACTGGGCGCGTCACTTGATACCTCTTACGGCAATTTTTGGACGTGTTTCAGCACTCGGTTGCAGTCGTAAACAGATACCACGATTTGTTATTTCTTCAATAAAAATAAAAAACTGATAAAAATTAGAAATTTTACATTGTTTAATGCAGGGTACGAAAATAAACAGTACAAAATACTGTACATTTGCTCATCGTGTATCATGTCATTTTGGTTTTGTACATTTTGTTACATTTTCCAAACGTTTGCCTTTTGTTTGTGACAATTCCAACAAATATTTATTTGTATACACAAACGTTTCAAATTGAAACTTTAACTTTAAAAAAATATTGTATTTCGCAATTAACTTCGCTCTAAAACTAACTCAAAATGCCGCGACCGAAAAATGGTATATTGCGCAAACTCTTCGATTTTGATAATGACAAAGCCATAAGCCACGCGGGCAATTTAGAAAGGCATTTGAAAAATTTTCATAGCAAAATATACCAAGACTATTTGGTAATAAACAGTAATAGCAGAGATGGTGGCGGGGAGGTCAAAATAACTCAAATCGTTAGCAGAGAAAAATAGAAAATGCCATCGTAGAATTACTTACAAAAAATGGAAGGCCTTTAAGAATGGCCGAAGATTCCGCCTTTAAAACGCTTGTGCATCCCATATTAATTACAATCGCAAAGCAGTTGCTCCACCGTCTCTTTCGACGGCGGATGGTTGCAACCGCGGCAGGAGATAATGCGTTCCATCACTGTCCGTGCGCTTCAATAGTGCAACTCCCAAGAATGTAGCCAAGGTGAACTGTTCAAGCGTTCAGCAGACTCAGCAAAGTAGACTTCGGGTGTTTGTATGCGTAACACCAGATACGACGGATACTTCAAAATAGAATTTGCTCTAATATTGACGTACGTCACGTATCTGACGTATTCACGGACTGATTCTGTTTGGCCTCTTACCCTCAAGCAAGCCTGGTAGCGTCGCCGAAGCTTTCGTCATCACTATACGCGCACCTGCTTAGTTCGCACGCTGTTGTAAATAATTCAACGCATGCAACGACCACTCTCTGCCGAAACTACCCATCCCTGCTCTCACAGGATGCCTCCACTTGAAATATGCATGCTGAGCTTTACTAAGCGTTATAAGTACGGTCATGAGCAAAAAGAGAAGTCCCTATGTCAATTTGCTGTTATAATCACTGCAAATGCATCAGTACATAAAAAGTTGTTTAGTTTTGTTTTCTGAGTTTCCTGTAATTTTCAAAAAAAGTATTTTATAATTGAAAAGTGAACTGAGCCGTTGGGTTTTGTTTTGTTTTGAATTATGAAAGTAAGAAACAAAACGAAATAGTACTGTACAATGTAGTTTATTTTCGTACACTGGTTTAATGTAGTTTGGGTGTATAGATACACACATTTGCTGTTTAGGCCCGATGCCTAAAGTCTAAAAAAATGCGCCACCCTAATGTCACTTTTCATTTTATACAAAACCCCAACACCAAGCCGCCCACATGTATGTATGTACACGCCTGCATATTCATGTTTGTCAGCAAACATATACATGCATGTGGGTGCGCATGTGTCGGTTCACCTCCCCTTAAAACCGGAGGCTGAAATTCGGGGTTCAACGGTTGTCCGCGACTGGACAACCGTCTACTTTTCCAGCGATCGTCACAGCGTCAACACCTCACGGCCACCCCAGGATTTTCACCGCCAACTGTAAGGTAACATTTCATTGTAAAAACTATAATCTTCAATTCAAATACACGGCCATATTATAACGAGATTCTCGTTTTCTTTCTTTTATTGTCTATCAATATCAAATCGCCCGCGGTGCGTCCGAGCCACGGCCGCTCCTAAGAACCACCGAAGCCGATTTTTACATAGTCCTATCTCCCCGTAGAGGAACCACAGCACTAAAAGCGATACAGTCCACAATAACGACATCAAACCGCAGTAATAATACCACTTGGATATAGAAATACTTCATTTTACTATTCAACGTTGGATAAAACCGCATTGAGCCAAACACACAGCCGAGATTAACACTGCCGCAACACTATACAACAACGCTGCCGATCACCACATCAAAGCACGTAAGTTGTATATTTCTTGCCACTTTTTTGTGTTGCAAATTATTTTTTTAAAGTGCCACAGTTTTTAATTTTAAAGTATCCGCGAGTGAATTCAAAATACAAGTGCGATAAGTGCATAAAGTGAATTTGTTTTTTTAGTTTAATTGCACATACATAGAAACTTTAAACACAAGATGGAACATAACCTCATTTTCATTTTAAAGTCACTGAGCCTTCGAACAATTGTTTTTGTTTTTGCTTTCCACTTTTTTTTTGTAATAAATATTACATTATTTAATCTTAGGCAAGTTTTTCTTTCAAACCAAATTTACTGGGTTTTGTTTAAGCACAAGTTTAATTCTTTGCACAATTTTTCTTTTTTTTCACTAAATATTCACTGCATCGCTTATTTTGATTCACCGCGCACTTTATTTGTGGTTCTTTTTTGTTTACATTCCCTTGCGGCAATACCAACACACATATATATATATAAATATAGCCCACGTAGCGTGTGAGTGGCGAGTTTGTCAACCAATTTAGTATAATAACAGATCTATTCAGACGATACGGCCAAGTCTGGAAGAAGAATTAAGTTATTAACTGCCAATAAATAAACAAAGTTGTCCTATAAGACAGAAATAAATATTTGCTTTAAAATTTTAAAATTTTTATTGAGTTATTTCGGTGATTCCTGGGGTAAATACTGCCATTATTCGCATTCCCTTGGATTTTATTATATTGCACGGTTGAGCATTTCCCGTACCTTCGGTTTACTTTTCCTCCTTTAATTATGTCTCGTAATTCCTCCGAACCCAAAATATGGAAAGCTCTCATTAGGTTGGCTGACACGATCAGTGAATTTGAAGCTGACTATAATGAAATAGAGGATTCAGCCCACACCAAGTTTACTCTTGGCCTTCAAAAAGAGGACTTGAAGTCAATGTGGAGGAAAACGAGAACGGCCCAAGATGACTTGTTAAACTCGAACAAGCTGGAAGCGTCTAACATTGTATCAGTTAAACTAAAATTCAAAGAGGCATACGCCATATACTTACGCTGCATGTCAGACATGGCTACACGCCAAGCGACGTTCACAAAACCCGATCCCAAAACGGAAGAAAAGCCATAATGTGAGCACAGTATCCGCCTGCCTCCTTGCGATACTGAAGTTTTCAAGGGCGATTACCTGTCATGGCCAACATTTCGTGGCATGTTCACTGCCATTTATATCTTAAACAAACGCCTAACACCCGTTGAGAAATCGTTCCCTCTCAACAATAAAACACAAGGTGAGGCAAAAGATATTATTAAAAAATGTCCGCTCACGAATGAGGGGTTCGATACAGCGCGGAAAAACTTATGCAAGAGATACGGAAATAAACGTATACTTGTGAACTCGCAACTCCAAATTCTGTTTAACTTAAAAAAGGTAGAGAGTGAGTGTGGTAGCGCATTTAAAACATTGCAGGCGAAATAAATAATTGCCTTTCGTCCTTTCGAAGTCATAAAATTGACACTTCGAACTGGGACGCAATTATAACTTACTTATATATGTTCAACGAAATTGCCGGAAAGTACGCTTGGTCTATGGGAGCAAAGCATAGACCATAAAGTGGAAATATCCAAGTGGGAGGATATGGAAAGCGTAGAAACCGCAATCTACGCGACCTGCCAACGAAACCCCTACAAAAAGACTTGGTGCATACCAAGCAAATGTAACAAAGTCACTATGCACAAAGTGCAAGTCAAACTCCTACAGATTGCGAAACTGTCCCCGTTTTCTCAAGTTAACGCCGGTGAAGCGAATTAATTTCGTTAAATCCACCAAGGGCTGCCTAAACTGCCTATCCCCAGGACACACAGTGTCGAAGTGCAGCAGTTCGTAAGACTGCAACAAATGCCACTCTCGACATCATACGCTCCTGCATGCGGAGTCTCTACAGATGCAGGCAACCAGCAGCCCGAATCAGTATAATGCTGACAATGCTGCCTCTAATTCTCAACAGGCACAACAGAGACGGGAAGTTTCAAAATCAAGCTCGGATTCTAACCGAAATGTAAAATCCTGCCATGTACATTCAAGTGCAGGTGTGCTGCTAGGGACAGCTCGAGTCACCATTTATCATAATGGTACAGACTTCCCAGCAAGAGCACTGATAGATTCTGGCTCAGAATGCTCGTTCATGACAGAACGACTAAAACGCCGAATCAATTAACCAGCAAAAAGGATGCATGCCCAAGTTGCGGGTATCACTAATGCTGTGTCGGCTCAAGTCAAGGAGGCCTCCCACATTGAACTCCGTTCACCAGTGGACCATTGCTTTAGCCTAACAACTTCTGAGCGGACTGAAAAAGAATGTACTAAGTACACTTTTGGTTCAAGAACGGTGTTCGGTTGGATACTAACCGGGCGTGTAGACGCACCCAATCCAACCAGAAATATAGTGTCGTTTTACAGCGAACTTGCTTTGGACAAACAGCTTACAGTATTCTTGGAGTTAGAAAATCTGCCCAGAACTAAAAGTCCAGTCATAGAGAGGATGGGATGTATGTCGTCTCACTTCCGTTCAGACAGGAATACCCGGAAAGACTAAACATAGGGGGATCTCTTAGGAAAGCCTGCTCGCAATTCTTTCGAAATGAAACGCGGGTAGCAAAAAACCCAGATTTAGCGAAAGAATACATAAGGCGTCTGAGTATGAGACATTAGGGCATATGCAAAAAATTAGGGAGATGGTTCAAGCCGTTTCGGCGAATAACTATTTTTTGCCCCATCACGCCGTAGTTAAGGCGGAAAGTACCACCACTAAGGTACGAGTCGTTCAACGACTCAAGCCAAATAGCGAATGGCACAAGTTTGAACGACATTCTCCTGCCTGGCCCAGTACTGCAATCAGATCTTCCAGTACTTATACTTCGCTGGAGACTATATCGTTTCGTGTTTAATAGTGACATCGAAAAGATGTATAGGCAAATATGGATGAGCGATGATCACACAAAATTTCAACGAATTGCTTACCGAACATCGCCGCAAGAACCCATAATCCTGTACGAGTTGAAAACAGTCACTTTCGGGGTCAATTGCGCGCCTTATTTAGCAATTAGAACCCTTTTGCAACTTGCAGATGATGATTAGCCAAAATTTTGATGCAGAACATCTGGTTAGGGGAACCCATTGGGACGAACCAGTTTCGTCAAACACATTGGAACGATGGCAAAACTTCAGACATCAATACCATGAAATCGACAAGATAAGGATACCACGATGGGTAAACTTTTCACCAGAAGATGACATCGAAATTCATGGATTCTGCGACGCTTTGGAAAAGGCATACGCTGCCGCCGTCTACATGCGCGTTAAAAGGAATGATGATATCTCCGTATCACTACTCCTGGCCAAAACCAGAGTAGCATCCGTGAAAACCATTTCACTTCCGCGTTTGGAACTTTGCGGAGCAGTCCTTTTGGCAGAAATGATGGAATCAATATTCCGAAATATCAAACTTGGACCAGTCAAACAACATCTATGGACGGATTCCACCATCGTTTTGGCATGGATAAGGAAACCACCATGTTCCTGGTCAACTTTCGTCGCACACAGGATAACCAAAATTATCGACCTGGTCGGCAGCAAGGATTGGCTTCCTGTCAACTCGGAATCGAATCCAGCAGACTTAGGAAGCAGAGGACTACCAGCATCGGATTTGGTCGACAATTCTTTGTGGTGGCAGGGACCTTCTTGGTTACAAGAAGAAAACTCACAATGGCCAGTACAAGAACACGAATACCATACTTCCGTGGAGGAAAAGAGAGCGCAGGCCTAAGCAACAAGAAATCGATATTCTTGACCGGTTTTCGGATCTACCGAGAGCTTTGAGGGTTCTATCAAACGTTATGAGATTCTTTCGAAGAACTCATCCCCAGAAAAAAGCTTCATTTCAAGAAAAGTCATGTTTAATCTCATCCGGTGAGTTTACGACAACGAGTCAAATCTTGATAAAACTCTATCAGAAGCAATTGTATCAGGAGGATTATGCGAATTTGAAGAGGTGAAATTCTATCGACAAGAAAAGCGAGATATTGCCACTCAACCCATTCATCGACAATGATGATATTATTAGGGCCGGTGGACGTCTTGGAGCATCTCAAGACCTCGCTTATAACGAGCGCCACCCAATCATACAGCCATATAATTGTAGGTTGACGCGTTTGATTGTACAAATGGTACATAAAGCCTCCTTCCATGGGGAAAACCAACTCATGCTTTGTCTCATTCGCACCCAATACTGGATTCCGAATGTCAAGAACATGATTAGGGCCACCATCCATAATTGTAAAGCGCAAACCCAACTTATGGGTACCTTGCCTTGCGAGCGCACTACCTTCACCCACGCGTTTACTAATACAGGGGTGGACTTTGCCGGGCCTGTCGACTATCAAAGGGCTACGTTTGCCTCTTTGTTTGTTTCACCACCAAAGCTATCCATCTGGAAGCGACCAGCGAACTCAGTACCCCATCCTTTCTAGCAGCCTTTTCGCGTTTTATCGCTAGACGAGGATGTCCGAGAAACATTTACTCCGACAACGGTACCAACTTTGTCGGAGCTTCAAGATCTCTACGATCTGAATTTAAGGCATTTATCTCTGAAGCCCGAGATAAAGCTATTTCAACATATAGCCATCAAGCCATGACATGGCATTTTATTCCGGCCGGGGCTCCACATATGGGGGGACTCTGGGAGGCAGGAGTGAAGAGTTTCAAAAGCCACTTCAAAAAATTGGTCTCTCCTCACAAATTCACGCATGAAGAGTTTCATACATTATTATGCCGGATTGAGGCATGCCTCAATTCGCGACCACTGAGTCCAGCCTCAAATGAGCCGACGGATCTAGAACCATTGACCCCTGGGCACTTCCTTACTGGAAGTCATCTCCTGGCGGCGCCAGAACCAGGGGTGAATGAGAGCCCTGCCTCCATTATCAATAGATGGCAGAAGCTTAAGGCTCTTCATCAAACCTTCTGCAGGCGATGGAACCTTGTCCGAACTTCAAAACCGAGTGAAGTGTAACCATCCAAAACAAAACATTAAGGTGGGAGATCTTGTTGTCATCAAAGAAGACAACTTGACTCCGAATGAATGGAGGCTCGGCCGAGTTACCCACGTACACCCCGGCGAAGATAACCGAGTGCGTGTAGTGGACCTCGTCACCGAAAAGGGTCAGATCAGAAGACCGTTGGTCAAACTTATTCTGCTCCCTATGGAAGGAATAGATGGCGAGAGGCCCGCTACCTCATCCGAACCACCCACTTCACCTCCAACCAAGACCCTACCATCTCCCATATCCCAAATTTCAATCCTTCACTCGCTACCCTTAACGAGGACAACAGAAAGCCTAACGCAGAAGGTCGAACCATTCTGCCACAGAAAACCTAAATGCACTTGAATACGAGGACAAAGAAAACCTAACGCAGTAAGGCGCACCTTTCTGCCACTGAAAATTAATCCACCTGCCACGACAAGTTGGCAGCAGATGGACCCACCCTCGTATACATAACCCAAAATACTAAAACCTAGACATGTTTATAAAAATTACCAGTGTCACTCGCCCTGGAAGACACGTATCCAATCATACCGCACTTTAGCCACTTTAATCATACCTGAAAATAAGGAAAATTAGTATCGTTCAATTCAAAGAAAGGGACTAATGTTGTAAACCAATCTACGTTGGATGTCGTATGTTTTTCCTAACAACAGAAAGCAAAGTGCCACAGGGCAAATATACGTTGAAAGTCAACCGAAAAAGGGGGGTGTTGGATAATTAGGTCAGTCACAATAATATGCAAATCTGTCATAGCTTTCGGCAAGTATGTATTTCATAATGCATTAATCCAAAAAAAATGGCATGCAAAAAGCCAAGCCTTCAATAGATGGCTAAAAATACTGCGGAGGCTCACAGCGATTTATACATTGTATACATTAATGCCGGTCCACCATTTAACCATACCATATTTGGTTTCATCATATGAATGGAGCCTTGTTTTCTCTGATCGTGCTCTCGTTAAACAACATAAAAGCAGGAAACGTCGTAACCATCATAGAACAAACAAAGTTATGTTTTAATTTTTTTCTTAATATCTTGTATTTACGTATATTTATTAGGCTCAGTTTTGTATATGTGACTTGTGCTGAGGCTAAAAGTAGTTTACCTATTGCATATTAAATAATTTTGATTTGTTTAAAAATTTAATTGTGTATGCAGTACAGACGACATATTGCTGCTGCCTACGCATTTCTTAGATAATTAGAAATACCATTGAATTGAGTCCCTTTATTAAGTGTCTACCTTACCTCAGTCGTGAAAGTAAATAAATATCTAAATAAATCGAAAATCAACATGCGTCCCCCGCTACCAGTTTGTCAAGTCGCTTTTAACTGTTGCTTTTATTGGCTGGGCCAAGCAACACAAAAGGAGATACCCACTGCCCAACCTTGAACGATGCTGATAACTTGTCACAAACTCAACTAATTGAACGCCTCACATGGCTGCCGTTTTGATCGACTGGAACGCCCGGTTACCTACACTGAATCGGGTGGTGCACGCTTACCAATCGACGTTTATGTGCGCGCTTATATATATTCCTTGCAAAATTTGAAAACGCATGATTTGCAATAAAAATACATGTCTTGTTACAATTACGCTTTCTCGATCCACGTTTAACCTTTCACAATGTGGCACCAAAGCGTGGAAAACAGATTTTGGGTGAAAAACAATTGTGTGATACGCTGTGGGGCTGCAGATTTTTTTGGAAAATGAAAGGGATTCAAAATATTGAATTGATTGAAAAATATATTCTCACTTCAATTTCACCTGATGGCACATTCATCCTTTCCTCACGCATTAAAGCCACACTCTATTTTTGGATGAATTTACCGAAATTTCCCTTCGATGAGCAACAATGCAGCACAATATTAGACCGCGGGATGTATAATACCTCAGAATTAGTGCTCCACTGGGAACAGCTACGCCCGATAAATACAGGCCGATGGCTTACACCAACAGGAGAGCCTTTCGCTATACCGATGCCGCTGTCGTTTGGAATGCGGCATGGCCTATTTCATATGGTTTACTTTATAGCGCTGTTGATGGCTATAAATTAGAGGATTCGGGTTTACGTCACGAAGTGTAAATATTGATAAATATGTCCTGTAATGATTATCTGAATTATAATAATGGTACATGTTACAAGTGCAGAGCCTTACACAACATTGCAGATCGTTCATATGCAGTTCTGGGTGTTGTGTCACTATTGTTTCCGTGTTGCTGCTATGGATAATGCACTTGCGCTGTCACATCGGCATCACCACTAGCCGTATAATTAATGGGGGTATTTACACCAATCGCCATGCTTGGATTAATTGTGGCCTATTCCTACTTGTGTGATCGCACCAATTTTTTCATGAAAACCTGCAAAGAAAAATAAACAAAACATTAAGATGTGCACGAAATATATGTACATACGTTTATGTCCATACACATGTGTCTCAAAGCATGTGCCGGCCGCCACAACATTTGAGACACACTTTTTCAAAGTAATTTGCGTTGCTACCGAAACGATACAGTATTTCGGGCAGCGAATAAAACTTACCTAATCCTGCCAATATGCCCATGCGCCGGAGATCCACCAAATCTGCCTCCATGTGTCCATGCCGATCTGAAAAGAAAGAAAAAATAAGGTTAGACACAAAATTTTCATGTATAATTACAAAATTTACTTACCTCTGACTACGCGTGCCGGAAACAATAAGAATAATGAATTGGGTCATTTTTTCTCTACTACGCCAGCAGAGAAAAAATGAACAATGAATTTTCTTTTGTTCGGCTCTTCTATGCAAATACCTGCCATAATGATATTTTTAATTGCTTGACCACTCACTCGCAAAGCGTGAGTAAACATATATACATATGTATGTGTGGTTCAATTGCACCGTCGCTCAATGCGAGCGCCATACATATAGGTAAATATGTTTGCTGATGATCACGCCAGCGCGCTAGTGATGCTACGGATTTTGGTCAACGTGTAAAAAAACCGACATGCCATAAAATCGGGACCGCTTACTGCGAGCGAAGGGGGGGACGAAATCTACGTTCGTCCCGCACCTCGGCGACCGTGCCGAGGCAAAAAAAGTTAAAAAAGTCCAAAAAATAAAAAGTTTTTTTTCGCTTCGAAAAATGTTTTTTTTTTTGATGTTGATTTTTTTTACGATTTTGGGTTTGTTTTTTCGGAGGGGCAGGACTGTTTTGCCCACAAAACAGCCATAACAAACCCGAAAACCGCCCCACTCACACTCTCTACCCGGATCGGTACCGAATGTCAATACCGACCAAAGCGGAAATGTCGCTGTGTGCGCAACCCTAGTGAGCACCAGTGAACTGTAGCAAAATACATATATGTATATATGTATCAAAATTAGCGAAACGAACTACCGGGTGATCCCGTAGTTGCAATCAAGTTTTCTTTGGATGCAAAAATTATGTTTGCCAATCAGTTAGTTGCATTTGGCTGCAAACGACCGCCGTGCCAGCTAAATAATTTAATTTTTTTTTTTTTTGGAGATCGTAGCTAGCCTACCTAATTTTGTTTCGTGCAAATAAAAGTTTTTATTTCACCTTCTTGCCCAACGTTTCGCTGCATATTCCAGCTTCATCAGGGGCTACACTATTTATTTTTTTCACAAGAGATAAAGAAAAATTACATATAAACATCCATGAACATAAACAAACAGAAGATTACATATAAACATGTAGAGCAATAAAATTCACTTACAAAAAGATAAACAATATGAACACTTAAAACTAATCATCCGTACCACCTTGCGTGGTAGTTTTGTCATTACTAAATCTATTTGTTAAACATAACATGTAAGCAGCGCCTATTCAGTCGTAGTCTTCTTTTTTGTTGATCGTCTTTTCTCTATTTCTCAATATGTGTACGCTTTCCAATGTGTATCTGGTTAATTCTCGTTTTTCCTTATCAATAATTTTGGTGTTGTTGAAGTCAGCTGTATGGCCACTGCTGATTATATGTTGTGAGAGCGCTGTGCTTGGCTTTTGTTTTTTGACGTCTGCTTTGTGTTCGGCTATTCGTACCGCGAGTTCTCTTCGCGTAGTTCCAATGTACATCTTATCACAGTGTTCGTTGGCTTTTCCATTGCATTATATTTTATATATCACATTGTTTTGTTGTAGTTTGTCTATTGGATCTTTTGTTCTTGTATAAATTTTGGATAAAGTGTTGTTGGATTTATAAGCTAAGGTGATGTTTTGTTCTTTCAGTATGCTGCGGTCTATTGTATTAAGCTTTGGTAGATATATATGTGACGCTGTAATATTTCTTTACTTCTGTTGTTGCTGCAACGTGTGGTTTATTTTGCGGGTTGCTACTTTTTCTGATTTCCTGGTTTATTAGTTCATGTGTCAAGTGGTCAGGGTAATTATTATTTTTCAGGATTGTGTGTATTTTTTCTATGTTAGATTCGTGGAATTTTTCGTGGCTAATTGTCATTATTTTTCGTATTAAATTTTTCGCTGTGTTGATTTTGTACTTTGTTGGTTGGGAGGATAAAAAATGAATTAGTCGACCAGAGGATGTTGGTTTCGAGTACCAATTTAAAATAATGCTGTTGTTGGTTCTGTGTATGCGCACATCTAGAAAAGGGATGCTTTCATTTTCTTCCATTTCTATTGTAAATTGTAGTTTCTGGTGGTATTTGTTCAGTGTCTCGAGGATTCTATTCACGTCTTTTCGTTTCACTATTGCAAAAATGTCGTCTACATATTTGGTGATAAATTTAATGTCAATATTATGATGTTGTTTAAGCTCCGTGATGGTATTGTCAATAAGGTCGTCCATGACAATATCGGCTATTGTTGGTGAAAGCGGGTTTCCCATTGGCATTCCAAATACTGAACATCGATATAACACAAACAAATATAAACATCAAAATAACAAAAGATCAATTATACCATACACAACAAAAACTTAAAGCAAACCTAAGCCCCTTAGAGTTCGACGCGTTCGTGGGAAAACAACAAATCCAAAGCCAAAAAACCGCGGAAGAAGCCGCACTAACACAAAATTCCAAATTAGAGAGAATGAAAGATGGACAAATGAGAAAACTAGGAATAGGCAAAAACAACATCTGGTTCGTGAACAAAACCAACATTAATTTTCCAACAGAAGTAAGGTGGTTACTTTCAATGGGGAAAAAGTTTACCCTACCAACAACAAGCCAGAGTTTTTCACCAATACGTATCATAGCAGAAATGGAACAAATAATCGCGGGTATAAAAGACGAAAAAGATAAGGACATAGCAAGAAACAAAGTTAGCAACAACATACTACTGTTCAAGCGAAACATCAGACACAACTCGGCTGAGAAATTCCTATTAGCAGCATTCAACAAAACAAAATCATTTCTAAAATCCCATACCAATATTACAATAACAGACGCGGACAAGGGTAATAAGACAGTAGCAATGTACGAATCAGAATACAAAGAAAAAATGAACACATTACTAGAAGATAGAAACACATACAAAATTACAAGAACAGATCCAACCCACACTACAGAGGAAAAACAACAAAATAGTCGAAGAGCTGTACAAAACCAAACAAATCAACAGACGAGAGAAACAGCAACTAACTTGCACAGCAGCCGCGGCGCCTAGACTATATGGACTGCCGAAAATTCACAAACCGCAGATGCCTTTACGGCCCATTTCCTCCTCCGTTATGGTGCCCTGCTACAACTTATCCAAATACATCGGAAAAACTCTCAAGCAACTTATATCTGATAATTATAACGTGGAAAATTCATACATTTTAAAAGATAAATTAAGAAATATTAATGTTTGTGAAGAAGATGTACTAGTCTCGTTCGATGTCGTGTCCTTGTTTACAAATATACCTATAATGTTAGCAATTAGAATAATAATGAGAAAATGGGACAAAATTCAGAACACAACCAACTTCACAAAAGCAAAATTCCAACAAATACTTTACTTCTGCCTCAGAGAAAACAATTATTTCATGTGCAATAATAGACTATACACTCAAACTTTTGGAATGCCAATGGGAAACCCGCTCTCACCAACAATAGCCGATATTGTCATGGACGACCTTATTGACAATACCATCACGGAGCTTAAACAACAACATAATATTGACATTAAATTTATCACCAAATATGTAGACGACATTTTTGCAATAGTGAAACGAAAAGACGTGAATAAAATCCTCGAGACACTGAACAAATACCACCAGAAACTACAATTTACAATAGAAATGGAAGAAAATGAAAGCATCCCTTTTCTAGATGTGCTCATACACAGAACCAACAACAGCATTATTTTAAATTGGTACTCGAAACCAACATCCTCTGGTCGACTAATTAATTTTTTATCCTCCCAACCAACAAAATTCAAAATCAACACAGCGAAAAATTTAATACGAAAAATAATGACAATTAGCCACGAAAAATTCCACGAATCTAACATAGAAAAAATACACACAATCCTGAAAAATAATAATTACCCTGACCACTTGACACATGAACTAATAAACCAGGAAATCAGAAAAAGTAGCAACCCGCAAAATAAACCACAAGTTGCAGCAACAACAGAAGTAAAGAAATATTACAGCGGCACATATATACCAAAGCTTAATACAATAGACCGCATCATACTGAAAGAACAAAACATCACCTTAGCTTATAAATCCAACAACACTTTATCCAAAATTTATACAAGAACAAAAGATCCAATAGACAAACTACAACAAAACAATGTGATATATAAAATAGAATGCAATGGAAAAGCCAACGAACACTGTGATAAGATGTACATTGGAACTACGCGAAGAGAACTCGCGGTACGAATAGCCGAACACAAAGCAGACGTCAAAAAACAAAAGCCAAGCACAGCGCTCTCACATATAATCAGCAGTGGCCATACAGCTGATTTCAACAACACCAAAATTATTGATAAGGAAAAACGAGAATTAACCAGATACACATTAGAAAGCTTGCACATATTGAGAAATAGAGAAAAGACGATCAACAAAAAAGAAGACTACGACTGCATAGGCGCTGCTTACCTGTTATGTTTAACAAATAGATTTAGTAATGACAAAACTACCACGCAAGGTGGTACGGATGATTAGTTTTAAGTGTTCATATTGTTTATCTTTTTGTAAGTGAATTTTATTGCTCTACATGATTATATGTAATCTTCTGTTTGATTATGTTCATGGATGTTTATATGTAATTTTTCTTTATCTCTTGTGAAAAAAATAAATAGTGTAGCCCTGATGAAGCTTGAATATGCAGCGAAACGTTGGGCAAGAAGGTGAAATAAAAACTTTTATTTGCACCAAACAAAATTAGGTCTAACTAGCCTACGATCTCCAAATAAATTCATTTATAACTGACCGCAAAAAACAATCAAATAAAAAATTTTCTGTCGACAATTTAGACTGGCCACTCAGCCGTGCCAGCTATATCCCAGCGACAGCCGAGAAGTTAGACTGGCCACTCAGCCGCGCCAGCTACGTAACCTTAACCATTAGTATGTAAGATTAGATTAAGCCCAAAATAAAAATAAAAAATTGTTTTCTTCTCGTTTATGGGTCCACATATGTATGTACGTAAATCAATGTACTGGCAAGAAATATGCAACTTTTTACTTTTTTTTTAATTTTCTTCCACCTAGCTCTAGGTAAGAAGCAGAGGTACTGCCAGACGAAAAACCTCAATCTTCGGGAGGTCGCTCAAGGGCAGAGAGAGATGACTGCGCCATCCGGCACTCACCATCCTAGCTTTAAGCCAGTAGATTCAGATGTTGCGTATCGCAAGGGGGCCGGCATGTTTAGGCCCGATGCCTAAAGTCTAAAAAAATGGGCCACCCTAATGTCACTTTTCATTTTATACAAAACCCCAACACCAAGCCGCCCACATGTATGTATGTACATGCCTGCATATTCATGTTTGTCAGCAAACGTACACATGCATGTGGGTGTGCATGTGTCGGTTCACCTCCCCTTAAAACCGGAGGCTGAAATTCGGGGTTCAACGGTTGTCCGCGACTGGACAACAGTCTACTTTTCCAGCGATCGTCACAACATCAACATCTCACGGCCACCCCAGGATTTTCACCGCCAACTGTAAGGTAACATTTCATTGTAAAAACTATAATCTTCAATTCAAATACACGCCCATATTATAACGAGATTCTCGTTTTCTCCACGGCCGCTCCTAAGAACCACCGAAGCCGACTTGTACATTTCCCATAGGTGGCGCGAACTAACGTCAGTGACGTTAATTCACACCCAAAAAGCGAATTAATGTCAGTTTCATTAAGACGCATGACCCAAAACGAATTAAAGTCAGTGCCGCTAATTCGTATAATATTTTGACTTTAGTTCGCTTTGGACATGCGAATTATGTCATTGAGGCATTTGGGTTTGAGATTCGACGAAATAGCGGCGCAGGCGAAAATTTGACTTAAGTCAGATCCCCAATTGGGGGCGTGATCCACGGTATTTATGTGCAAAACTACTTTCCGCATTAGCGGCCTTTGGCCGCGCTTAAAAAAATAAACCTGGGCTACGCCATTCCAACTCCGGGTGTGTGCCTTAGCCATTGTTACATAACTGCCTGGTACGGGAGAGGAGGAGTGGCGGGTTGGCATGGTGGTAGCCCAGCTGAGGCTCGTCGGCGTTGAGGCGCGGTTCTTGCCACTTCTCCTTTCCCAACAGTTGCATAGCAAAATTAGTATTCATGCCTGTGGAAAGAATGCAAAGAAAACGGAAGAAGACAAAATAAAGGAAAGCGGGAGAAAACCTGTCTGAGTCAGGTGGAGCCTTTCCACCCCTCCTGTTCACGACATGTGAACAGCCTTTGGACTCTACTATGGCTCCGCTTCCTGAGTAGGGGCCCTTTATAGCGTTTCCATTATTATATACATACATATATCTATGCGCTAAAATCAAATAAATAAAATCATAAATTGTATTGCCGGAACGGGACGCCTATGCAGCTCCTGGAGACGTTGTTGTTGTGACTTCGCGGGCCACTATTATGGTGCTACTACCGCCAATCAATAATGCCTGTTTTATGCCAAAAATGACAGAAATGTTGTTGCGGTTGTTGTACGCTATATGCTGCCAAAGCAAAGTTGTGGTGATTGTTGGTGTTGTTGTTCAATATTATGCCCCCAACGCAAAGTTGCGATGATTGTTGTTGTTGTTGGGCAATATGCCGCCGAAAACGCCAGTTGTGATTGTTGTTGTTGTTGTTGGGCAATATGCCGCCGAAACAAAGTTGTGGTGATTGTTGTTGTTGTTGGGTAATATGCCGCCGAACACGGTGCCCAGTGGGTCCTTGCGTTGGCGAGGTGAGACCTAAAGATTTCGGTTCTGGGCATATCAAGGGTGGTATGCTTTTATGCAACTTTCCTGTTTGGCTTGCTCGGGAAATTTGCTAGGGAATAGCTTACTTCCTGTCCGCATACCAGGCAGCTGGCTGTAATTTTCTCTTACCTTAATTTCTTATCTCGCGGGAAATCTTTCTCCGATGTCAGGAACTAGTGTGGACAATGGTTTACGCAGCGCGAAACTTTTTTAGAAACCACTTTTATTTTCGCCTTTAAAACTCGCGGACTTTAACAATAGGCACTTTCGCTACTTATATGGCGTCACTGGGCACTGGCAAAATCAAACTTTTTCCCGTTTGCTAGGTTTCCGCCCTTATATAGCCACCGCCGTGGCAGAAAACGTTACCTCCGAACTGCCGAATTTCACCTATACGTTGAAACTTTCTTTCGGCCTTACCGTACACCTATATATGCACCGATATCTCATACACTCCTACCCTTTCACACCTATACACAGATACATTCGGTTCGCAGTTTGACCACAATGTTGCTATCCCTTTGGCAACATACATGTTGCTAGCAATCTACATGATGCCAAAGCGCCTACTCACTTCCGCTGCAACACGGCGGCTGGCAACCTGTCACACGGCAACATGTTGCAGACTGTTAATGTTGATGGGGTGGAAGACTGACGTTACAGGCTCGCAACTGCCGATGGTGCCTGCACTATGGAGCGTGTGCGTAATAAAAAATGTTTAACGCAGCCTGCAACTTTTCATTTTCTGTGTCCAACGTGTGGCTTCGACCCACGACTCAATGCCGGGCTTAATCTAGTAAATGGACGTACATGTTACATACATACAAACTAAATCACTGGGCTATTTCTACTCCTTATATACTACTTATACTAAATCACTGGGGTGCAGATACTCTAAGTATCTACGAGATAGGGATAAAATATCACAGGTGAAAACTAAGACTAAACTAATAAAATATCACAGTATTAGGTATTAGTCAAGTAACTGAATAAATAATAATAATTGCAAAAAAAAATAATCAAACTAAAAAAATTAAATTCGTACGTCAGTTGGTAAAAATAAAAGAGATAGTCAGATAATAATAATTGCATACGTCAGTTAATTGATAAATAAATAAAAGGAATAAACAAATAAATAAATAAAAAATTAAGAAAAATTTTAATAACTACATGCGTCAATAAATAAACAATATTATAATATACATACATATGTAAACACTGAAAGATACACTTATACACTAAAGCAAATACAACAACATGAAACATAAACATGAGGACTAGCACTACAAAGAACATGTATGTATCTATTTTGCAAAAATATCTTTAGCGTGGTATACGCCAATCTTTTTCCCATTACTATCGCCAAGTTCATACATGGAATTTCCGATGACATTTAGGACTATGCACTTGACTTGTTTTGGTGCTAACTTGGCGTTATAATTCTCGATTTGGGAGCTTTGTTTAAAGTTTCGACGATATACCACTTGTCCTATTTGAAACTTAACATCTCTACTTCTTGTATCGTATACCTTTTTACTCCTTTCGTGGGCCAACTTTTCGCTCCTTCATAATTTTGTTTCGTAAAAGGTGCAGCCTATCACTGTTTGTTTCAACTTTGACATCGACATCCTTCAATGCACCCAACTTTCGGTATAGCTCGTATGATGCAGCATGCTGTATCATTGGCACACCGAAAGTGGCATAGTACGGCGACATATTGATTGCTGAATGTGTAACACTGCGGAGAGCAAACACGGCATCGCTGACATATCTATCCCAGTGCTTCTGGTTGTCCTTTATGAATGATCTGATGATTTGCAACACCGATCTATTTACCCTCTCCGCAGCGTTACCTTGCGGCGAATAAAATGCCGTTCTTACGTGTTTGGTGCCGTACTTTTGAAGGAAGCTGTTGAACATCTCCGATACAAACTGCTTTCCGTTGTCCGAGTGGACATATTCGGGTACGCCGAATATGTGGAAAACATCTTTTTCTAGGTACTTTATGACATCAGCCGAAGTTGCCCGTCTCATTGGTTTCAAAAACACGAATTTGGAAAAGTGGTCTAAACAAACAAACACGTACACATTACCATCACTACTACGAGGATACGGACCCATAAAATCAATAAACAAGCGTTGAAAAGGTCGTTCAGTGAGTTTTTGTTTTCCCGTCAAAGGTTGCTTAAATACATTTTGTGTTTTGTTTATCTTGCAGGTATCACAATCTTTCACGTGTGCGCTAACATCTGATACCATGCCTGGCCAATAATATTTTTGACGTAGTCGAGATAAAGTTTTGTGTATACCGCCGTGACCAGCAGAGAGTGAGCTGTGAGACGACTCTACCAGCCCCGGTCGCAACTCAGACGGAACCCAGAGCTTCCAAGTCTGGTCCCCTAGAAGGTCATCCCCCCTGTCGAATTTTGTCCGTTTATAGACGTAGCCGTCTGATAAACATAAGTCAGGTAGTTTGTCCTTGTTCTCGGTCACCGTCTTTTTCAACTCCGCATACTCCTCCGACTCGAAGCACGGTGACTCGAGGCATATTTCGATGGCTCTTTCGTTTGTCAGTAATTCGTCCATGTGCATTCGTGAGAGTGTATCCGGAACCACGTTTAGTGTCACCTTTACGATGTTGAATATCGAAGTCATCACCCTGGAGTTTCAGGCTCCATCTTGCCAACCTCCCAGAAAGATCTTTCTGATTCATGAGCCATTTGAGGCTGGCATGGTCAGTTATAATGGTGAACGGGGCTCCTTCCACATAAGGTCGGAATCTCTGCACACTCACGAGAGCGGCGTAGCACTCCAGTTCGGTGATGCTATAGTACTTCTGCGCCTTAATGAGTTTTGCTGATACGTAGGCAGTCGGTCTTTCGTTCTGGTCATCGTCCAGTTGAAATAAAACCCCTCCCACTCCGTCAGTCGACGCATCGCATTGGATGTAGAATCTCCTATTGAAATCTGGATGTGTCAGCACTGGTGCCGAAATCAAACTTTGTTTTAAAGTTTCAAAAGATCTCATAGCTTCGTCCGTCATTGTGAACCTTTTAATCGTGTCTTTCTTGAGGCAGTCGTGCAGCGGCGCTGCAATGGTCGCATAGTCCTGTATGAAACGTCGGTACCAGCCCGACATCTCCAGGAACCGTAGTAGTTGTTTCGGGGTTTTAGGTATGGGAAAGTCCCGCACAGCTACTATCTTATTGGCGTCCGTTCTAATGCAACCATCTCCGACTACATACCCTAAATACCGAACCTCTTTAAAGCAAAACTTGCTCTTTTCGACATTGATGGTTAACTTGGCCTCGCGAAAACAATGAGCAACCCTTTCCAACAAACACATATGGGACGAAAAATCTTCGGAACAAACTAACAAGTCGTCGAGATAAACAAACACACACTCACGTAAAGCGGCCGGAATGACCTTGTCCATAAGACACATTCTCTGCGCCGCGTTGCATAACCCGAAAGGCATAACGGTAAAATGATATAGGGGCCGGCCTGGGACAGTGAAGGCAGTCTTTTCACGGGACCTTTTCTCGAGAGGGATCTGCCAGAAAGCGTCCTTCAGGTCAGCCGCAGAGATAAATCGTGTATTTTGCAGCCGGCTTAGGATTCCGTCGATGTGGGGTAAGGGGTACGCATCCTTGATTGTCCTTTCGTTTACTTTGCGCGCATCTAGGCAAAGTCGTTTTTTAGTGCCTTTAATCACTAGTGACACCGGTGAGTTCCAGCTGCTGTTGGATTCTTCAATAACTCCCATACTCAACATACGGTCCAACTCTGCGTAAATTAGCTTTTGGATGGCGGGTGAAATAGGGTAGTGGCGCTGCTGTACTGGCAGATTCTCATCGACTACCTCGATGACGTGTTCTTCCTTGTCCGTCTGGCCTAACCCTAACACAGCGAAGGACGGAAATAAGGACTTTACGCGCTCCAACACATTACTTTGTTCGGTGGTCAGTATATGTTGCACGGCATCAAACGAAAGGTCACCTTCGGCGGGTACGAGCTCCGCCACACTGGCAGCACTCACATTCACACTCATTCCCTTGCTCACAACATTCATACCGAAAGCCTGCCAAAAGTCTACCCATAAATATACTTATTGTTGTAACTCAGGCACTATTAAAAATTCCAATTCTTTTGTAGTATCATCCCACAAAACTGGTAACTTAACTATCCCTACCACGGCGGTTTCCTCCCCATTCGCGGTCCGAATATTTTGGTCCCTGATTGGTATAATCGATGCTTCCTTTCCCCGAAGCAGTGCAGCTGAGTCTCTGCCTAAACAGCTGGCACTCGCCCCTGAATCCAAGAGAGCCAGGACCTCATGACCCCCTATCGTAGTTTTGGCAAAAAATCTATTGTCCCCTCTTACAGTGATCGTAGAGATGATTTTATTTTTCAATCTTTTAAAAAACTTTCTTTTCGCCCTCATCTGTTCAATCTTCTTGTAATTTCTACTTGTCTTTCTTCTACCATCCAGTGCCTCGCAAAATATCCTTTTTCTCGCTTCCTCATAGTCTATCTTTCGTTGATGTAGGCTTTTCAACTCCCGTTTCTCCACCTTCTCTTCTACCTTTCTAACAACCTCGTCTCTTTCTACTCTTTTCAAAATGTTTACTTCGTTGCTGCCGGGTTGCCTACCTCCTGGCTGGAGCCCCCGGTCAACTCCGCCAGCCTGGGGTTTCCCGGTTTAGGTTTGAACACACAAAAGGACGAGTCACTACCACAAGCATAACAGACCATATTGTGGAACGAAGACGAACATTTATTTGGTTTTTGTGCTTCTGCCGGGTTTTTCACGAAGTGATCCACCGGCATACCACACGAAAAACACAACATTAAGTGGAAGGGAGATGCACAAAAGGAATTCACAGTAGGTTTATTCACAAAAGGACCAACAGAGGGACGGGCACTGTTAGGGTTGACAGGGATCGGGTTTTGGAGTTGGGGTCTCCTCTCGAAAGCTTCTAATCGGTGACCCTCTATCTCTGATGTCTCATAGCCTATTTCGCTAACCACCCTTGCCCTATTTTTATTTTCCTTTATAAGCTTTTCTGCCCTCTTGCATTCGGTTTTGAGCTCCGCCAGCGAGTCCATTTTAATGGCGAAGGTCAAGTTGGCTAGGTACGGCTTGAGGTTGCCCCGGATTATGCCAACCAACTCCCTTTCAGGGATTCTCTTTCGCAAACGGAAGGTCAAATTGTGAACTTCTGCGGGTTGCTGCTTCCTTTCCATGATTTCACTGATTATTTCATAGTCGGACTCGGCAGACTTGAAGTGGCTTAGAAGCTCTGCTTTTAGACCAAAGTACCCGAACTCGGGATCATCAGAATGGTCCTCAAGCACCTGCCAATACCACTTCAAGGCACTGCCGCTAACCAGACTATGAAAATCCGTGAAAAGCTGATAGTATGAGAGATTGTGTTGTTCCCGCATTCTCTCCACTCTAAAAGCGAAGCTTTCGACGCTCATTCCCTTGTTAGTCCCATCAAATTTGATGTGCCATTTCTCTAGGTCTATCTTCTTCCACCTGGGGGGATCACTGGCATCTCGCCTGGTACCTCGATCGGTCCTTGGCTCATCGATGTATCTACTTCCCTCCCTTCGGTTCTGCGGCTCGGGCGTAGATGCCACAGCAGACCGACGTCCCGGGGCTTGGTTGGAAGCCTCCATGTCCGCCACTTGACCACCAAGGCTATCAACATTGGTTTTAATGCTCCTAACCTCACCGGCCATTTGCACTACCAAGTCCTGTTGCTGCGCCATCATTGCCATCATTCGGCTCAGTTGCTCGACATTGGTTGCGGCTGCAGGTGGAGCATTAGAACCGTCCGCCATCTGACACACCAAATTTATTTTCTGTGAAAAGTTCAAACTATCCCCTGACTCGTTAAACGACACCCCGTTTGCGAAGGAGACCCTCAGAGGACGTTCAGGACCAATATATTCAAGAATCCGCGAAGCGCACCTAGTAACGTAGTCGGTTGAACCAAAGACGCCGGCACACGGAAGCCCAGTGTCAATTTGCTCTAACACCGACCCCAGCAATTGGTCTTGAAGCGCTCGCGCACGACTCCTAGTCACGGCTCCTTCGATCCCTAAGTCTCCCAACAATCTATCCTCAGTTCCTTCGTCAGACATTCACTGTCTGCTGAAATCCAACCCTTTCGGAAACTCAAGACAAAAAACTGAAACTAGGATTTAGTTTCGGCCACAGTAATATATCCCAAGGTACGATATAACAACAAAAAAAAAATCCAATAATTAAAAATAAAAAAATAAAAAAAATAAAAATAAAAAATAATAAAAAAAGACCCAACCCAAATAATAGAATTAAGTGCTATATTTTGGATATTTCGAAAAAAAAAACCTTTATATATAAAAAACTTCAGTAATTATATATAAAATAATGTACAATCTTATATCTAGTTAATTGTTTTCATGGAATTCATATAAGTGTATGTGAAGATATATGAGTATATATGTTATATAAACAAAAGAAATTGGTAGTAATAAAATTCAAAAAAAAAAAAAAACTTCAAAAATAAATTTCAAAAATTCAATGTTTGAAGAAGCCTACGATCAAATTCAAATCCTATGAGTGTTACGATATGTAAAAAAAATTTAAGAGGAAATATTTACAACAAAATTCTAACCGTTGTAAGAAGAAATGAAACAATTATTTATTTCGTGGATGAAGAAATGAGAATGTTCTAGCGTATATGCGGGGGAAAATTTATGTGTGGATGCAATGTAAACCGATTCACATATAAAAGCCACACCGATTTAAATATATGTATATAAATTTAAATTTTCGCACAGTGCAATTGAAACTATGCTTTACCAAACAAATTATGAAAAAAAAGGTTTTATCAAAGTTGGAATTTGAACGAAACTGTTTATGGTATTTAATATATTATTGTCTTGGTGTATTTAGTGCTGCCTTGCCTAAGGTTCAGTGAAGGCAGTGCGATCGTCCGTATCTATTTAATGTATAGTCTGTGTTCTGTCCGTGGAAGGGTGACACATCACACTCGTGACTTAGTCCCGAAGAGTGGATGCCACCCCACTTCGCCTCACTGTCGTGGTGTGTACTGCAAACCTCACTTACCGGAAATGCTGGACTCCCGGTAAGGTAGCTTGAACAGCCCACCACGACGTCCTACCACTGGCCGTCTACTAGCTAACTGTCATACCAAGTATCACTTAATCAAGTAGTGGAAACCCGAAGAAGGTACCCTGGCATGAACACTCAGTTTATCCCTATTCTTTGGTCATGATTGCACTTGTCGACCAGGCGAGCCCAGTCGGCGTTGCCATCCTGACGGTCCCTGTCCTGTCAGAAGATGGAAATTAGGATCTTGATTGGGAGGATTATGAGGATAGTGGTCAATAGTAGAAAAAGTAAAGAAAATTCTAATAAACAACAAGTTAAATGGAGTATCGGGTTGAACAAACAAGAAACTCTGGGAGAAAGGTTGGAGAGTTAACATGGCTGAAAGTTAGATGTAGAAACGAAAAAAAAGGAAAATGTGGGAAACAAAACGGATGATCGGGCTATTAACGTTGGGCGCCACTTGTTACATAACTGCCTGGTACGGGAGAGGAGGAGTGGCGGGTTGGCATGGTGGTAGCCCAGCTGAGGCTCGTCGGCGTTGATGCGCGGTTCTTGCCACTTAGCCTTTCCCAACAGTTGCATAGCAAAATTAGGATTTATGCCTGTGGAAAGAATGCAAAGAAAACGGAAGAAGACAAAATAAAGGAAAGCGGGAGAAAACCTGTCCGAGTCAGGTGGAGCCTTCCCACCCCTCCTGTTCACGAGATGTGAACAGCCTTTGGACTCTACTATGGCTCCGCTTCCCGAGTAGCGTCCCCTTTATAGCGTTTCCATTATTATATACATACATATGTATATCTATGCGCTAAAATCAAATAAATAAAATCATAAATTGTATTGCCGGAACGGGACGCCTATGCAGCTCCTGGAGACGTTGCTGTTGTGACTTCGCGGGTCACTATTATGGTGCTACTACCGCCAATCAATAATGCCTTTTTTTATGCCAAAAATGAAAGAAATGTTGTTGCGGTTGTTGTACGCTATATGCTGCCAAAGCAAAGTTGTGGTGATTGTTGGTGTTGTTGTTCAATATTATGCCCCCCACGCAAAGTTGCGATGATTGTTGTTGTTGTTGGGCAATATGCCGCCGAAAACGCCAGTTGTGATTGTTGTTGTTGGGCAATATGCCGCCGAAACAAAGTTGTGGTGAGTGTTGTTGTTGTTGGGCAATATGCCGCCGAACACGGTGCCCAGGGGGTCCTTGCGTTGGCGAGGTGAGACCTAAAGATTTCGGTTCTGGTCATATCAAGGGTTGTGGACATAATCTATATATATATGCATGGGTGCTTTTATGTTTGCATGAACGCAGACGCACATACACACATCTATGTATATCTGCTTATGCTTTTATGCAACTTTCCTGTTTGGCTTGCTCGGGAAATTTGCTAGGGAATAGCAAACTTCCTGTCCGCATACCAGGCAGCAGGGTGTAATTTTCTCTTACCTTAATTTCTTATCTCGCGGGCAATCTTTCTCCGATGTCAGGAACTAGTGTGGACACTGGTTTACGCGGCGCGAAACTTTTTTAGAAACCACTTTTATTCTCGCCTTTAAAACTCGCGGACTTTAACAATAGGCACTTTCACTACTTATATGTCGTCACTGGGCACTGGCAAAATCAAACTTTTTCCCGTTTGCTAGGTTTCCGCCCTTATATAGCCACCGCCGTGGCAGAAAACGTTACCTCCGAACTGCCGAATTTCACCTATACGTTGAAACTTTCTTTCGGCCTTCCCGTACACCTATATATGCACCGATATCTCATACACTCCTACCCTTTCACACCTATACACAGATACATTCGGTTCGCAGTTTGACCACAATGTTGCTATCCCTTTGGCAACATACATTTTGCTAGCAATCTACATGATGCCAAAGCGCCTACTCACTTCCGCTGCAACACGGCGGCTGGCAACCTGTCACACGGCAACATGTTGCAGACTGCTAATGTTGATGGGGTGGAAGGCTGACGTTACACCGTGGCTACCGCCACGGTGATGTCCTTCCGCGTGCCACGTTTCCCACTTTTTTGGCTCAGCCTAATGTGCCATTACAACAACCACATGAAAATGACAGAAAATTGTGAACATTAACTGCAAATAACTTTTGAACGGTTGAAAGAAATCTCATTTCAGATTCTAAATCTAGACGTGGGTAATCGTTTCGCATTAAGAAAGCGAACTAAAGTCAGTACATTTTTTTTATATTCCAAATTTTCATTTTTCATTATCACCTTCGACTTGTGATCATTATATCATGAATCTGGGATTTAAAACATGAATCTGGGATTGACTTAGGTCAGATCCCCAATTCGGGGTGTGATCCATGGTATTTATGCGCAGAACTCCTTTCCGCATTGGCGGCCTTCGGCCGCGCTTCAAAAAATAACCCTGGGCTACGCCATTCCAACTCCGGGTGGTTGCCATAGCCGTGGCTACCGCCACGGTGATGTCCTCCGCGTGCCACTCTTTTCTCACAGGGTAATGTGATTACAACAACCACATGAAAATGACAGAAAATTCTGAACTTTAAGTGCAAATATCTCGGAAACTACTAAAAATATTGGTTCAGCGGAGTTATATTCATGCTCCTGGGACCAAAGCGCGTCTCCTGATGCATATCGGTGACATGTCATAGCCCCAAGTGGCAAAATCGCAAGTAAAAAAATTGGGATTATGACACTCTCTTGCAGTGTCATACTCCCAATTTTTTTACTTGGGACTTTGACACTGTAGACTGGGTGTCATAATCCCAAATAAAAATGAGACAAAATCCCAATTTTCGGTTTTTCACTAATAACTTTTCACAGAAACAAAATATTGCTTTTCCCCCTTCGGATTATTGTTACGGAGGCCCGATCCACGTTTTTTATGTGCAGAACACTTTTCCGCGTAGGCGGCCTTCGGCCGCGCTTCAAAAAATAACCCTGGGCTACGCCCTTTTTTCAATGCCATTTCTCAAAACATATCAGTTATAAATTTATATACATATTATATTTGCTTACTGTTTCTGGCAGTATTGAACAGGCTTGAGTTTTTTTCTAATTTTTCAGCTCAAAGGTGTCAAAACCCCAATTGGGAGTATGACACTCCACTGCAGCGTCATATTCCCAAGTAAAAAAATTGGGATTATGACACTGCACTGACGTTAATTCCACTGACTTTAGTTCGCGCCACCTTCCCATATACTGCATTTATCAATAATGAAAATTTTTCAACAACAAGGATTGTATGAGTATACGAAGGGACAATTTTCCCACATGTAATAAAATGTATTTCACTTGGTTTAACTAGCATTAAATTACTTTTTTTTCTGTATAATATAGTCACAATATGTGATAGATAGATATCTAGTAGATATTATGAACTTAAGTTCCTACCCACATTGTTTTGTTCTGGAGTTTGGTCGTTTTTGGGAACACTGTTGATCTCGAAAATAACCATTATGTGGTAACCATGAATTTGAGCTAACGTATTAAAAAATGCTGCTGTACAGGCTACTTTCTGGCCAAGGTAGGTTGCTATTGAAAATGGAATCGAAATAGGACGTTAACCACGCCCCCTTTTTCGATATCTAAAATTACGAAAACCACATAAATTGACATAACTTGCGTAAAAAATGAGATATTTGCATGGAATTTGGTGTATTGGTTACTTTCTGGCCAAGGTAGGCTGCTGTTGAAAATTGTCGCAATCGAATAATAACCACGCCCACTTTTTCGACATCAAAAATTTTGAAAATCACATAAATTAACATAGCTTGAGTAAAAATGTAGATCTTTGCTTGAAATTTGCTATACAGGTTACTTTCTGGCCAAGATAGGTTGATAAAATTGTCGAAATTGGATGATAACATAAATTAACCCTTCTGCTATGTTTGGGTCAATTTGACCCAATTTTAGGAAAAACTTAACGAAACTCATAGGTTTCTTTCATAGAATCATGTTGAGTGCAAAAAACACTTGTATGTCGTAGAAAATTTGCTGCTTCTTTTCCACTGTCATCTAGAAACAGACTTTGCATTTAGCAGCTTAGTGTGTAAAAACTGCCAGTAAAACATTAACCAATAAATACAAATCTTTTCTATATTAAATAATAAATGATTTTAGATGAAAACGAAAATGAAGTTTGGTTAAAAAAATTATAAGTAGCGCTAAGTTTTCATGAGTGGGTCAAATTGACCCAAAACACTAAAAGTGCGATTTTTTTCTAACGTAGCAGAAGGGTTAACATAAGTTGAGTAAAACTTGAGATATTCGCATAAAATGTGGTACACAGCTTACTTTCTCCCCAAGGCAGGTCGGTGTTTAAAATGGGCGAAATCGGATGATAACCACGCCCCCTTTTTTGATATAGAAAATTTTGTTATAAATAGAATTGAACATTTCTTCAGTTAATTGTTTCCATAAATTCTAGGGCCAATATCGTTGCCAAGTCATGGTATTTGTATATTGTTCTGAAAACTAACGCTGGTATTTAATGTTCGGTTCACCCGAACTTAGACTTTCTTACTTGTTTACATAGAAATTATAACATTTATTAAATATGTTCTCAAAGCTGTTAAAAGTTATTGTGTTGACTTGGAGATTACACACAAATATCCAATGACTTCTCAAAAATTATCCACTCCATTTAAGAAATTGCAGTTTTTACTGTCTAAAACCGGTTAAAACTTCCAAATCTGTTGATAATTACAAAAGTTACAGGCATTTAGGGCCTCATTATGTATGACGAACGATAGCTCAGACGAACGATTCGTCTGCTCACAATATCGCCTAGCCATCGCTTTATCCATCATTTTCGTTCGCTCCATAGATTTTCTGTTGAATAACATCTAAGGTTCGTATGGGCTTGTATTAGGGATAGCGCCAAAGTTGACCAACCTCGAAAAATGACCTCAACTTATATATGTATTTGGTAAAGCTGTGCATATAACTTTACCCTTAGTCCTATATCAATTAGAAAAAAACCAAATTCCTTAAAAAAACTCATAAAACTATGTAAGTATTTATGTTACATATTGTTTATGGTAAATTTTAGTAATTTCCTTGCAAAAAAAATAGTAAATATAAAAAAGGATAAAAAATGGTTGTGTCCGGAGCTGTAGCTGTGCTCGAAGCATGGAACGCACGCGTCCCACCCGAGACGATTACACATATGCTATTGGTACACATGAATAGATTATGTCAAATGCTATACCTAAGCGCTAAAGGTTCAGCAAATATTTCCACCGTTAAGAATATACATACATAGCCATACGTATTGAAACGAATGAAGCATTCATCTTGATATTCCGCAAACTTCTCAAAATTAGCCAGTTTCCAAATTGTATTTTTTTTTGGGCATACAGACAGTTTTTTCAATTTTTCTTTTGGTTCTACAACTTAAAAATATTGAAAACACATATCTTAACTGGTCCATTTTAGCCTAAATATGTAAGGATTCCGGTTATATGTCGACTTTTTACAAATTAAAAATTTTAGGAAGAAAATAGCTAATGTCTTTAGGAAAATTAACGCGACCCCTAACCACTTCGTAAATATAAAATTGAAGAAGCTACAAAATGTGTTTTCGCTTTTAGTATATTAAAATATGATATATTTCTTAAAAAATATGAATTGATAAATTGAAATGAAATTAAGTTACAAAAAAAGGAAAAGCTTGAACCTTCGGACGCACGCATCACAACCGGCACGCATACCACCTGCGCTACTGCTGCATGTACAATAAAACAGTAAGATACTGTAGTTAACAGCTTTGGCTTATGGTGAAAGCTTGAATGAATTATTGCAAATTAATGAAGTATTTTTCGGCCCTGTTTCAAGATAAGTGGTTTAAAATGCCTTGGTAACGCGGGTTCCAAATTATAGAACAGTATTCAAGTATCGGCCTGACTAAAGTAAATAGAACTTTAGTTACATAAGGGTCGCTAAAGTCTTTAGACCATCGTTTAACGTATGCTAGACCGCCTCTTGCATTATTGACTGTTGCGTGAATGTGTCAGTTGAAACTGAGATTGTAATCCACAGAAACCCCAAGGTCAACACAATAATACATTTGCTCAAGACTATAATTGTTAATTGTATAGGAAGCGGGCTGAGAAATTCCTCTCGAAAATCTCATGTATTTACATTTCTTTAGATTAAACGGCATATAATTTAAATCGCACCAAGTATCTAGTGTCACTATGGTAAGAAGATATCCAGCGATTGAGACCCGGGTGGAACCTTAACTGATCCAGTGTATGTATAAGTAAAGAGTGGCAAACTTTGTCAAAAGCTTTGTTGAAATCACTATAAATAACGTCGATGTGCAGATTTTTTGTAAAGCCATTTGAGATATGATATGTAAACTCAATTAAATTCGTAACGGTGGACTTTCCCTTACAGAAACCGTGTTGACAATCAGAAATCAAGGTAGACATAGGATTCGTAAGCTGATTGGTAATAATAGCTTCAAACACTTGGGATGGCAGAAAGCTTTGCTATGCCACGATAGTTCTCTATAGAAGTCTTGCTTCCACTTTTATGAAGGGGTAGAAGAAACGCCTCTTTCCACGCTGTTGGAAAAACGCCATACTTTGGTGATAGATTGAAAAAATTGGTAAGGGGTTGGTTCATATTGTTAGCGCACTTCTTCAAGAAACATGAAGGAAACCGTTTTTAAAGATTTATTTAAGGTTTTTAGATATATAAGAACATATTTGGCGCGTATAGTTGGACAATTAATTAAATTTTTCCGGTGTAGCTCATAAGGATAACTTTTAAAGTCTGAATTGGTGACGGCAGAATAGTTAGAAGTAAAACTTGGGCAAAAAAATTTGCGATATCTTGATAATCGCTAGATAAAATGTATTTATATTTCATGTATTTTGTTGGTTTTTACGGTCTGTTCATTACCATATTTTTGTAAGTTTTATGAGCTCAAGACCAGTTAACAATAACAGTTCAATACGATCATTGGGATGCCTTGCATAATTTGCCACCGTATTTCCACCGCTTAAAACTAATAAGTCTTCACAGCCTTTCTAGTCGGAGGGAAATGCTTGGAATTGTTTTTATCATCAAATTACTAAATGGTTCAATTTGAGCGAAGTGAACTTCAATGGACCCTCCCGTCTATATTTTATATTTCATGTATTTTGTTGTTGGTTTTTACGGTCTGTTCATTACCATATTTTTGTACTTATATTGAAACAGTGCGGAACCAATTTTGAATTAAATGAACCTTTTCGTTGTTTGTGTCAAGATTATAACTCTCATTCTGCCACGTTTGATATTTCGGATTCACTCGGCAGCATAAAAAAGTAAATTCTTTCTATCATTAATGCTTGGAATTGTTTTTATGATGGTTCAATTTGAGCGAAGTGAACTTCAATGTACCCTCTCGTCCATCAAGGCATTTTAAACCACTTATCTTGAAACACTGCCGAACCAATATTGAATTATTTTTATTTCATAGAATCGAGTTGATTCTACTTGCACTTGTTTACTGCATTAAATAGGAGGTGTTAGCATACAAATTAAAACGATGGTGGTTTTCACCACTGTTAGGAAGATCTTGAAGTGTTTTTGTTACAACAAGCAATAAATTGCTTTTATATCCTTTGATTCTTATTTTTATTCTTAACAATAACTATCCGCTGTCAACTAATTATTCATTAATTGTGTAATCTATCTTATGTCTACCTTACTCAGCAGTTGAGGTTTTTTCTGTAACTGAGCTGGTTTAGTTCTCGGCGATTAACAAAAGTCTTTCAACGACTCGGTACGAAAGAACAATCCGCGCGTCATGCGGATGCGCCCCTCGCGCAGGTCGGGCGGGATATGGTGGTTAATCTAATGGGATGTATTATTATAATTAGAGAGGGGCCTGTTTTATCATACTAAACTATCGGCCAGCGGTATTTGCATCGACCTCGAACACAGCGAAAACAACGGTGGCGCGAACTAAAGTCAGTGGAATTAACGTCAGTGACGTTAATACGCACCCCAAAAGCGAATTAATGTCAGTGACATTAAGACGCATGCCAAAAGCGAACTAAGGTCAATATTTTTAGCGAACTAACGTTATTGACATTAATTCGCATTAAGAAAACGAACTAAAGTCATATATCATGAATCTGGGATTGACTTAGGTCAGATCCCCAATTCGGGGTGTGATCCATGGTATTTATGTGCAGAACTGCTTTCCGAATTGGGCTACGCCATTCCAACTCCGGGTGGTTGCCATAGCCGTGGCTACCGCCACTGCTCCTGGGACCAGGGCTGAAAAATAACGTTATTTTTATTAATAAACGAAAAAAACTTTTGATTTCGTTTTGTTTTTCAATAATATTAACGTTAAAAGCTCAACAAAAAAATATATCGTTGCGTTGAAAATCAAAAAATAATTATCAAAATAAATTTCGTTTCGGTTTTTATCAAAACAATTCACAAAAAATATTTAAATATTTCAAAATAATATTGGTTAAGATGGGTCGCAAAAAAAAGGGGAAATCAGTGCGGTCGTGCTTTAAGTTTGTAATTGCAAAGGACCACAAAAAAAGCCGTTTGTTGCTAAAGCACGAAAACCAATTTCTTGCGCTCTCAGGACAGAATCCACCAAAAGCCGAAGAGGTGGTTGAAAAAAAAAAATTTAAAACATGACTTTTCGATGGAGCCTTATGTAGATGCGCCCATTTGGTACTTAGTAACTTTGTTTTTTTGTTGTGTTCCTTGATTTATTAATTTTTGTACTTGACAAATAAATTCAATTAACGTGGATTTCCGACCCAGCCTAATTTGCAAAATGAATAAACGACAACGAAAAACATTTCTTTGTTATTTTTTGATTTGATATTCAACGAAAAACTTTTTTTTTGTTATTTTTTGATTTTGATATTCAACAAAATTTTTTTTTTTTGATATTATCAAAACGAAATATATTTTTGATACTTTTTTTTGATATTTAACCAAACGAATTTTTTTTGTTTATATCGTTGTGCAGCCCTGCCTGGGACCAAAGCGCGTCTCCTGATACATATCTCAACATTTTTGGTTGTGTATTAGCGCTCGGTACCCCACGTAAACTATTACCCACGTCTAGATTTAGAATCTGAAATGAGATTTCTTTTAACCGTTCAAAAGTTATTTGCAGTTAAAGTTCACAATTGTCTGTCATTTTCATGTGGTTGTTGTAATGGCACATTAGGGTGAGCCAAAAAAAGTGAAAAAGTGGGAAACGTGGCACGCGGAAGGACATCACCGTGGCGGTAGCCACGGGTATGGCACACACCCGGAGTTGGAATGGCGTAGCCCAGGGTTATTTTTTGAAGCGCGGCCGAAGGCCGCCAATGCGGAAAGGAGTTCTGCACATAAATACCATGGATCACGCCCCGAATTTGGGATCTGACCTAAGTAAAATTTTCGCCTGCGGCGCTACTTCGTCGAATCTCAAACCCAAATGCCTCAATGACATTAATTCGCATGTCCAAAGCGAACTAAAGTCAAAATACTATACGAATTAACGGCACTGACTTTAATTCGTTTTTGGTCATGCGTCTTAATGTCACTGACATTAGTTCGCTTTTTGGGTGCGAATTAACGTCACTGACGTTAATTCCACTGACGTTAGTTCGCGCCACCAAAACAACATATTTTGGGTCATTAGGAGATGGAGTAGCCCATAGGTAAGAAGGGATTTCTGGGAGTTAGCAAAGTTATCAATAGTTACAAACAAGCAGATAGTAATGATCTAAGACCAGTGACAGGTCTTGAAAAAAATAAAAACTCAATTGGAGATACTGAAGCAATCATCACATATAAGCGTGAGGGAATACAAAAAAAATTTTAGGCAGGGGGATAGCGAAATAACAGCCCTTGGTCGGGGAAACCCCGAGTCATTCAGGTACGTAGAACCGGCTGTCGTAGTCTTGCAACCCCTCGGCTGGAGTTGGCAAATTATGGTCGACGATGAAATCTTTGTCCAACCCGACTAAACCTAACGACAAAATATCCATCGCCTTCGGTGATAAGGTTCAGTCGAAGCCTAAAAGATGCGCGAGCGCTTTCTGCCGACAATTTGTAATGCATCCTCCGTTGAACAAAGAAATTCGCCGAGCCACTAGGGAAGCGCATAAACACAAAAACAGCGATGAGCCCATTGCCATCTCCACAACAGATGTTCATGAGGCAATTCGGAGATCTAAAAACACGAAGTATATAGGCATTTCCATGCTGATGCAGAAACACCTCGGCGACGTAGGCATAAGATACCTTACACACATTTTCAACCTTTCCCCGTCCACCTTTGTCATTCCTGAAATATGGAGACAGGCAAAGGTGGTCCCACTACTAAAGCCTGGCAAGCCAACTGCCGTAGGGGAGTCATATCGCCCGATATCACTCCTCTAGCCAGTAGTGACGAGTCTTCCAGGTCTTTCATTAGTTGTGCATGGTTGACGCTTTGGCCAAGTGAAGGGCAACTAGCACTGTCCTGTGGTTTGGACGCTTTTGGTTTAGTCCGTCCCCTATCTGAGTGGTGATGGCGTTCAGCGCGGTGGTTTTTGCGAAAACCATGCTGATGTTCGGCGAGCCGCAGGTTTGCGGTGAAATACGGTAATAAGATAGATTCCAACACCTTCACTACTGCCGTAGGGGAGTCATATCGCCCGATATCACTCCTCTAGCCAGTAGTGAAGGTGTTGGAATCTATCTTATTACCGTATTTCACCGCAAACCTGCGGCTCGCCGAACATCAGCATGGTTTTCGCAAAAACCACCGCGCTGAACGCCATCACCACTCAGATAGGGGACGGACTAAACCAAAAGCGTCCAAACCACAGGACAGTGCTAGTTGCCCTTCACTTGGCCAAAGCGTCAACCATGCACAACTAATGAAAGACCTGGAAGACTCGTCCCTTTCCCCCTGTCTTAAACGTTGGACTGCCAACTACCTGAGTGGCCGTCAATCGTCGGTTGAATTCAGAGGCGCCAGATCAAAACCCAGAATAGTTAAACAAGGGGTGCCACAGGGTGGTGTCCTATCCCCGTTTCTGTTTAACTATTATGTATCGAAACTTCAAAATCCTCAAGTCGCTAGCTGGCAACACTTGGGGTAAATACAAAGAAACGTTACTAGCTACATACAAAGCAATTGGTCAGCCCGTACTGAACTACGCGACGCCAATATGGTCGCCGGGGCTTGCTGACACTCACTGGACGAGGCTTCAGGTCTGCCAGAACACCGCCCTTCGAACCGCCACTGGGTGTCTTCTTAAGTCTCCTAAGCACCATCTCCATAATGAAGCGAAAATGCTCGCCGTTAAAGAGCATAACTTGATGTTTACCAGACAATTCCTGTTCAACTGCTGTAAACCGCAGCATCCGAACAGACGCCTGGTCAACGAGAATCCGCCCCCCAGGAGGATAAGGAGCCATCTACGCAAACACCTCGATGAGATCCGGCACCTGATTTCCAAGCCGTTTGATCCTAAGGTGCACCGGCAGGCCCTCACCCTCATCCATACGAATTCGGTAAACTCCTTTGTTGGCTCTCTTCCGGCGAACGCCTTTCTTCAGGTAACAACACCACCCGTTGCCGAAGAGGAGCGCGAGCTGCCTAGGGAGACTAGGGTGATGCCCGCTCAGCTCCGTTCTGGATATTGTAATAGGTTAAACTCTTACCTATCCAGACTGATCCCCGACTTGCCTAATGTTTGTCCGGCATGCGGCTTGTCCCCCCATAATACTAACCATCTTTTTGTCTGCTCAACCAAGCCTACTCTTCTAACACCTATATCCCTCTGGCCCACCCCTGTCGAAGCCGCTAGGTTTCTAGGACTTCCGTTAGAAGAGTTAGATGACATTACTGGGTAAGATACTGACTACCTAGGTAGGGCTAAGTAGCGCTACAACACAAAGAACAACAACAACACAAAATTTTTTTCAAAAAATGCGTTACAAACACCAGAAGACCCAGCACGGCGCCAAGACTGGACATTCAGAGAATACTAGGGATATGGAGGGATCACTTCTCGTTCCCACAACAGCCGGTTCTGTTATTTCAGTGTAACCCTGTCCAATTTGTCCAGTCCCACTAATAAATTGTCATCCCCGGAGCAATCCCTTGCAGCAGGGTTGCTCCACTGTCTCTTGTTACGGGATGGTATCGAATCCAACCCCGGACCAAGAGACTGGATCTGCTGCGTCTGCTGGAAGAAAATATACGTCAAACGTTCACATTCCGTTCAATGCAGTAAATGCAAGAGATGGCTGCACAGATCTGGATGCTGAGGCACCATGTTGTTCGCGCGCAAGTGCGTCCCGCGGTTCTCGTCGCTCCGGCGCACACACACCGTAGCTATCATCATCAAATGGACATAACAGTCGCCCGGTCTTCACGACCAGCAGCCTTGCTGCTCCCGCCTCACTTCAGTTCCCACTCTCGTCCCCCCCCTACTTCCAGCATGCACGTGGGTCAGGAACATAACCTCCTCGTACCTTTCAACACGTGCACTGTTTGTCGGAAAAGATTATATACGCCTGCGGCATCGGTTAAGCGCAATAACTGCCTTGGCCTGTGCCACATCCATATGTGCTCTGGGCTTGCAAACAGGAACCTTTGGACGGATACATTTATAACCCCTTGCTGCAGAACTCAGCCACCCTCCACGCCTCACAACATCGGGCAAGGCACGCTGAACCCTAGACTGCGACACAGCTTGGGACTAAGCCTACCTCCATCTAGGCAACCACATCCGTCCTTTACCCCTAGCATGCCTTCACCTTCCCACCCGACACACTTCAAAATCCTACAGCTGAACTGCAACGGATTAACTGGAAAGATGGCGGAGATAACAGACTTTATGAAGTCGAACAACATTAAACTGGCCGCCATTCAGGAGACCAAACTGAAAGCTAACTCGGACTTACGTACTCGCGATGGGTACAATGTGCATAGGAAAGACCGTCCCAGCGGTCATGGGGGCCGCCTTGCATTCATCACACACCATACTGTACAGTATAACCTATTTGCCCCGGACATTGACCCCAGTGATTCTACCCTTGAATGCCAGGGCATAGCAGTCCGGACAGGCGACGTCGACCTGCGAGTGATAAATATATACATCCCCCCTGTTACGTGCTGTCCCCGTGATTATCGACCTGATATTAGTGCGTTGCTAAGGGGCGATAACTTGCCAGCAGATAGCAGAGGCCACGAACTCGCAGAGCAAATAGACAACTCGGCATTCTGTACACTGAATGGAGATGCCCCCACTAGGGTGGCAGGTAACTGCCACAACTCGCCAGACATCTCTATTTCAAGTGCGGGCCTTATCAACCACGTAAACTGGCAACCAATGCTTACATTGGCATCAGACCACCTACCCATCCTACTAAACATCGAACGAGCGTCCGACTTCATAACGACAGAAAAACGAACGTACATCAACTTTAGCAAAGCGGACTGGGACCGCTTCACGGACTTTACAGAGCACTCCTGACCTACCTCCACCGACGGCCGAATTTCCCTGCGGAAGCAGCGGCAATGGCAAGAGAACGTGACCAAGTTAGACTCTTGAGCCCCGCAGATGCAAGAATAAAGGATCTCAACGCGGCAATTCGTCGGACTGTCAATGACCACAAATTGAAATAACACCTAGAGTCATGCAAACTCTCCGGCGATGTCGGCAAACTATGGTTGACAGTCAAGACCCTATCCAACCCGACCAAATACAATGACAAGATAGATATCTGGAAACACGCGACTGTGGTCCCCCTCTTAAAACCTTGGAAGCCGGCGAATCAACGAGATTCTTATCGTCCGATATCTCTCCACTCGCCGGTAGTGAAGTTGTTAGAGGCTATCTTGCTCCCATACTATACTGCAAACCTGCAGCTGGCCATTCATCAACATGGCTTCCGGAAAAATCACAGCACAACATCGGCATTGAATGCCATCACGACGCAGATTAACTTCGGTTTGAACCAACACCAACCAAACCACAGGACGGTTCTCGTGGCACTCGACCTGTCGAAAGCCTTCGACACCGTCAACCATTCCATACTCCTTAAAGACCTGGAGGAGACACCGCTTCCTGCCGGCCTAAAACGATGGACCGCCAACTATTTAAACGGTCGGCTGGCGTCAGTGAAGTTTCGAAACGAGAGATGTACCTAGAAGAATTAGACAAGGGGTTCCGCAGGGTTGTGTCCTTTCACCCCTTCTGTTTAACTTCTACATCTCGAGCCTCCCTCCTCCCCCAGAGGGGGTCTCCATCGTTTCGTACGCTGACGACTGCACCGTGATGGCCACGGGCAAAGGACCTTCCACGCACGAACTATTGTATGGTAGTCAATTTGTCATTGATCAAGTTATCAGTTTTGCTCTGAACGTAAAACGTAAACGTCAAGATTTTTTCCAATTAATTTTCTTAAAATACAATTTGCTTGTAAACTTAAACATTTTCAATTTATAATATGAATTCCAAATAAACATTAAATACATACATAAAAGTCGGTGCTCCCCTTTTTGTATGTTGCTGAACGGTAAAAGTATTCAAACATAAGCGGGTTATAAACGTAAAAGGAGTGAACGGGGAATATTCCTGAACGGTAGCGAAAACGAAGTGTAAAAGAAAAAAAAAAACGAAAACGTTGTGTTTAAAAAAATTTTTTTAGAATTTGTATTTTATTTTTGACACATAGAGAAAACGAGAAATTTCAGATTGTAAAGATAAGCAGTTTAAAGTTAGCGGAAATAAAAGAGCTGCTAAGTGAGAGAGGTTTGGAGACAGAAGGGCATAAAAATGAACTAATTTTGCGATTACCTGATGCAAACGTTGCAAGTGAATTCGAATACGGCGCTTAATGTAAACGCGAGTACGTCGAGTTCATCTAACGACCAAACGGCTTCCGGAGTAACGGTAACGGGAACAAACGTTAATAAAAATAAGTATTCGGTAAAAGAAATTGCGGAAACTATTCCTGATTTCGATCCAACAAACGAATCCTCGATAACCGTGGAGCAATTTATAGACAGAATTAATAGTGTAATGAGTGCTTATCAATGGGATGAAAAGTGTTTGTTGTTGGCTGTGTATAGCCGACTCAAAGGGGCTGCGAAAATATGGCTCGATTCAACAGATCTATTATATTCGCCATGGAGTGAGCTCTCGAAACATTTATGTGAAGAGTTCAGTTGTCTACCTGATGAAGCTGACATTCATTATAAAATGACACAAGCAGTGCGAAACAGAAACGAAAGTTTATTGGACTATTGTTTTCGAATGAGTGCGTTAGGTAAGCGGTTTGCATTGAGTGAATCTGCAATTGTGAAGTATGCAAGAGATGGGTTGAAGCATCGCGAATTGCAAGTGGCTATGGCAGTCACTCGGTTCAAAACTATGCGTGAATTTCGTCTAGCGATTACGGATTATATAAAAAATGTTCCAACGCGTCCGGTGAAATACGAAAGACCCATTGAGCAAAATGTCGTTGACAGAAGTGACAAAAATAAACAAGTTGTTTGTTATAATTGTCAAGAAAAAGGTCATATTTCAAGTAAATGTACTAAGGCACAACGTAGACGAAGATGTGTTGATTGTGATAAAGTGCATCCAAAAAGTGAACCGGAAAACTGCGGCAAGAAGAAAACATTTGTAAAAAAAACAAATACAAAAGAAGAAACGATATTAAATAACGTTTTTGAGCAACGTGTTTTGGTAAATGGTCAACAATTAATGGCATTTATTGACACCGGTAGTGAGTGTAGCATGATAAGGGCTACTGTAGCTAATAATTTAAACTGTGCTAAAGAAAAATGTGTTCTAAAAATAAGTGGGTTTTGTGGTGGTGTTATGTACGCAAATGCAAAAATAGTTGTTGAACTACAGATTGAAAATCTAAAAAGGTTCGCTACGTTATATGTGGTAGACGATAAATTCTTGTCAGTTGATTTGCTACTAGGTCAAGATCTTTTTAATGACATGCGTTCGGTTATTGTAGACGGGCGAATTACATTTGCTAGCGAAAACAAATTTAATGTTGATAATATCAAGTGCTGTGCGGAAGATTTAAAGAACGATCTCGTCGAGTTATTGAACAAGTACGGTGATATATTTGCAACAACTATGAACGAAATAGGAAAAACCAATTTGGTTGAAATGACAATCGAACTTGATACTGAGATTCCGATTTAGGGTTCCTGAACCTAAAAAGCAGGTCATAGCAGATATGGTGAACGAGCTTTTGGCAACTGACATTATACAGAAATCTAGTTCTGAATATGCTAGTCCAATGATTCTTGTAAAAAAGAAAAACGGTAGTGAGAGACTATGTGTTGATTTCCGTCGGTTAAATCAACATATGCGAAAAGAAATTTTTCCAATGCCGAACATTGAAAAACAATTACAAAGTGCAAAGAAATATAAATATTTTACGGTATTAGATATGAATAGTGGTTATTATCAAATACCTATTGCAACCGATAGTCAAAAATATACTGCTTTTGTAACGACGCACATAGAGGTATTTGAGCAATCTGGGCGGCCAAAAACCAATTTTTCAAAACGCAGCAAATAAAAAAAAAAAATTATTTTTAGTAGGCCAATACTCTAGTGTATTAGAATCAATAATTATTTATTTTCATAATTCAAATGTCTAGTGTGGACATCCACTCAAAGTTGGACCATTCGTTCGTATCTTGCAGCAGTTTTTCACGTTCTTAGAGTATATCCATTTTCAATTGATATTTTTACGGGTTTCAGTGAAGTTTATAAAAAAGAAGCCATGGATTCTTATGAAACAGGTAAGTGTGTATAATATTTATGTATTTTAAGATTTATGTAGTCCTTAACGCCTTCGTAATACAATTTTTAAAAAGTGATGTATTGGGGCAAAATTTTTTCCCAATTTTTTTTTTCCAAAAGGTTTTTGTTTTAGTGCCCCCCTTTGCCCCCCCTTGATTCCAATTTTTTTAGAGACCCTGTGCTTTGTTAATTTAATTAGTGTAAAGATTGGTCCCGCTTATTCCCGCTTTTTAAAAAAAAATGGTAATTTTGAGCTTTGCTCAGTGGTGCCATCTCCATAGGGTGAGCAATAAAAAATAGTAAACGTACTCCAATTTTGTTGAAATTCGGCGCGTGATCTTGTTGTGGCATAAAAAGAATATACATGCAATATGGTGATGATTGGCATCGTGCCACCTACTCTTGTGGGAGGTTATACTAAAAGATGTCTGATTTTTATGAAACTCAGTTTGGACATTAATCTCACGTTTAGAAACGCAATTGTAGAATTTGATCTTGTTTTGTGAATCAATGTGCTGATACCGAATCCTAGATCTATTTGGGCAATGTACCCCAAAAACTGCAATCGATGACTAACATTTTTTTTTGAATGTTCTGTATATAGATGTATTAAGATTTTTATACCCAGCGTACTAGTACTAGTACAAGGGTATTATAACTTTGTTGGGATAACGGTTGGTTTTACAGGTATAAAGGAATCGAGATAGATATATACTTCCATATATCAATATCATCAGGGTCGAAAAAAAATTTGATTGAGCCATGTCCGTCCGTCCGTCCGTCCGTCCGTCCGTCTGTCCGTCCGTCTGTCCGTTAACACGATAACTTGAGCAAATAATGAGATATCTTCACCAAATTCGGCATTCGTACTTATTTGGGTTCAGAATAGATTGCTATTGAAAATGGGTAAAATCGGACCATAACCACGCCCCTTTTTCGATATCGAAAATTTCGAAAAACGTATAAAACGGGTTAATTCAATATCAGAAGCAGCTACAATGATAAAATTTGCAATATGTATTGATTTAGATGTTCTAAGGCCGATTTTATAAAATTTTTTTAAAAGGGGCGTGGCACCGCCCACATATATTTGAAGAAATTTTCAAATTTTGACTCTCAATAACTTCAGCACAGTTTATGCTAGTACAACGAAATTTTGTAGAGGGCATACTATTGTTGTGTTAAATTCAGATATAGAAAATAAACGAAATCGCTTAGCGACCACGCCTACTTTTTCGTAAAAGTTATATTGAAAGGAGGTGGAAATATTGAAAAGTCCATATCTAATTAAGTGATACCGCTATAATAATATAATTTGGTACATACATCAATTTTCATATTCTTTACATTATTTTTGCAAAATTTTGGAAAGTGGGCGTGCCACCGCCCACTTATGAGTCACGCAATTTTCAAATTCGACTGCTAATAACTTCAGAACGGTGTGAGATAGATTTACGAAACTAGGTACCAGGCATCTTATGTTTATGTAGAGTACTACTATAGAAAATAAGAAAAATCGGTGAACGACCACGCCCACTTTTGGACTAAAGTTCTCTAAACGAGAGTTAGGAAACCGGAATATGCAATATCTGTTTAACTGATAAAGATATAATGCTAAAATTTAGTACACTCATTCACTTGATGCTGTTATTAGTGTTGTTTAAAGGTTTATTGGTAATATTTTGGAAAATGGGCGTGGCACCGCCTACAAGTGAATAAACAAAATATCAACATTTCACTATTAACAAGCCACTGTAAAAGTATCATAAAGATCTGCAATGAAAACTGATCTTCAAATAGGGACAAACAACATAATAAAATCCGTGGGCGTGCCACCACCCACTGTTTTAAAATTATGTAAATATTGATTAATGGACACATATATCCGTACATCGAAAAATTTCACAAAATACGTTAAAAGTTATGGGCATGGCACGCCTTCTTTTCCAAAGTTATATATAGGACATGGTATCACCATTGAAAAGATTGATTGAGTACTTTTGGCTCATGTAAGCGGTTAATGCTTTATAAGCAAGGGCCGTAGTCGCGCCCACCAAATTCGCTATTGTTTAGGCTGGGAATAGATTGGTTTTTAAAATGGGCGAAATCCCCGCCCCCCGAAAAACCCGCCCCCTTTTTCTGGAAACTAACGCTGGGTATTAAATGTTCGGTTCACCCGAACTTAGACTTCCTTACTTGTTTTAATTAAGGTTTCTCTGGTCGAGTAATCACCCATAACGAATTATTCAATCACATGAAAGAATCAGATGCGGCAAGTATTAACGAGAAATTAAACAGTTTAGAAAAATATCTTCTAAGCTTCGGCCCTTATTCAAAAAAAGATACCGTGAAACTCGAAAGACACATACGTCGTTTGAAATCCAAGATAAAGAGCAAATGGTTGAACTCGCAAAACAAAGAGGAAGTTTTTGTGAAGAAATACAAATTGTGGCTAAGCGGAATGTTCATCTTACCTAAAAAAGTTAAAAAGTTAAAAAGTTATCTAAAGGACGACCACAGTTATTTTTTTCCGACTCCAGCGAGAGGAGCAAAAGGAGAAAGACAGAGGGGTTAAGAAGAAGTAATAATTTGGAAGTGCTCACATTCGCTGCTCAATCCAAATTGGGTGAACAAGGAAAAAGAGATGCTGCATCAGTACTTAAGGAAATAGTTTCGTCACCACGTCGAGCGACGAAATACAAGAAGGCATTTAGAGAGAGCTTATCAAAAGTAAAGGAAAAGTTAAGTCCTAAACAAGCTTTGTCTATGTTTATAGAAGCTGAACTGTCAACATCACAATATGAAACCATTAGAAGCTATAACCCCGACATGTATCCTTGCTACACCAAAATACAAGAAGCAAAGCTAAATTGTTACCCTGAAAAGGACTCCTTCCATGTCACGGAAACTTTAGCCGAAATTAAGCTTCAGAGTTTAATGAACCACACAGCTTCCAGACTACTGATGGATCTTAAAGAGGTACTGGAAACACTTCAAGATGAGCAACGCAGTTCCCTGATGCTCATATGCAAGTGGGGATGTGATGGCGCGCGACAGGCTCAATATAAACAAAAATTTGAATGCGACTCCGACTCAGATGCCAACTTGTTCCAAAGTTCTTTTGTGCCCCTACGTCTTATTTGCTCCACCAATAGCAAAGTTTTATGGCAGAACCCCACTCCCTCTTCTCCACGCTACTGCCGTCCAATCAGACTCCGATTCATTAAAGAAACTGCAGATGTGATTAAAGACGAAATTACCAGCATACAAAATGCCGTTAAGGAATTGCAAAAAACTGAAATTCAAATTGGATCTAAAACGTATGCGGTAGCGCACAATATGATGCTTACCATGATTGATGGGAAGGTGTGCAATGCTGCAACTAATACAACATCTACAATGAAATGTTATATCTGTGGTTTGACATCAAAGGATTTTAACTGCTTACAGAAAAAGGGTTTAGTTAACGCGGAGGCTTTAGATTTTGGTTTGTCAATCTTACATGCTAGGATTCGTCTATTTGAATCTATTTTACATCTAGCTTATAAACTGCCAGTAAAGAAGTGGCAACTTAGATCCGATAGTGAAAAAGCCATTGTGAAACAGAAAAAGCTTGCAATACAAGAAGAATTCAAAACCAAGATGGGCCTCATAGTAGATGTTCCGAAGGCAAATTTTGGCAACACGAACGATGGGAACAGTAGTAGAAGATTTTTCGCAAATCATGAACTCTCGGCTGAAATTACTGGTATCGACATCAACCTCATATACCGCCTCAAAATAATTTTAGAGGTACTTTCAAGTGGATATGACATCAACACAGACCAATTTTCTCTTTACGCCAGAGAAACAGCGCAGCTTTATATAGAGCGCTACTCATGGCATCCCATGACGCCAACACTTCACAAAATTCTGATCCATGGACCTGAGGTCATCGAGAAAGCTCTTTTGCCAATAGGTCAACTATCAGAAGAGGCAGCAGAAGCCAGAAAAAAATACATTCGACTATATCGGCAAAGTTTTGCAAGAAAATTCTCTAGAGAAGCCTGCAACCTGGAGATATTAAATAGGTAAAACTGAATTTGTAAGTGAAAATGTAATTTAATGCAACTAAATGTTTTATAATGTTTACAGGTTACTTCTGAATTCTGACCCAGTGATGACAGGTATGAGGCCAAAAAGAAGGAAAACATCGCAACCTTTTGCAAAAGAAACAATTGCCATGCTTCAATGTAGTGATCATGACCTGCCTGACATACCCTCTGATGATGAGCCCTAAAGAATGATAACTAACCATGCGACTGGACTTCTGTTACAAATAACAGTGTATCGGATTGGGATACGAGTTTTAGCTTTAGTATTGATTATTTACTAGTCTGGTAATACCGCACACGTAAGCCATGTATAAAAATTCACTATTTTTCCGCAGGCTTACATTTTTTTGATAATTACTTAATAAATTGTGTTAGAATTCTTGACTCCAGGCATATAAAAATAAATGCCAAAAATCAGCGAAACGTGCGATCTGCTTGTAAGTTGTACATTATTATACTAGAATGAATTATTATACTAGAATGTCTGTAGACTTTTTTGGATTACTGTATATATAATAAAATAAAATAAAAAGTTAAATATAACTGAAATCACCATAAGTAACATAATTAAACAATTTAAAGCAAAAAAAAAGGATTTGTTAAGAAACTTTGCTGTCCGTAGACTTTTTTGGACCACTGTATATATAATAAAATAAAATAAATAGTTAAATATAACTGAAATCACCATGAGTAACATAATTAAACTATTTAAAGCCAAAAAATAATTTTGGCCGCCCAGATTGCTCAAATACCTCTATGTGCGACGGAGGGTTTATTTGAATTCAAACGGATGCCCTTCGGACTCAAAAACGCACCTGCAGTGTTTCAAAGACTGATTACGAAAATAAAAGAATGTGTCAAAAGCGATGACATGATGAATTACATGGACGATATATTAATAGGTAGTCAAACTATTAATGAAATGTTTGATAAATTAAATCGAGTGTTTAGTGCCATACGTGATGCAAATATTACGTTAAATATACATAAGTGCGAATTTTTAAAGAAAACAATTGAATTTCTTGGGCACGAGCTAACTCCGGACGGTATTGCAAAACTGCATCAATACGTGATTACAAAACTCCCACAAACGTATCTGAAGTTAGGCAGTTTCTCGGGTTGAGCGGTTACTTCCGTAAATTCGTTCCGGGTTATGCGTTAATAGCTGCGCCTTTAAATCAATTGCTCCGTAAAAATGAACGATTTGTATGGCCAGAAGATCAAGAAAACGCGTTTAATAGACTTAAAACGATTTTAGTGTCTCGACCAGTGATGACCGCATTTCGAACCGATGCGGATCATCAGGTACATACTGACGCGAGTTCAATCGGGTTGGCCGGTGTGTTATTACAAGAAGAAAACGAAGATTGGAAGCCAGTGATATATTACAGTCGTGCGAATACCGACGCGGAAAAAAATATCACAGTTATGATCTAGAGACACTTGCGGTAGTCGAATCCGTCGAAAGGTTTCGTTATTATATTTACGGTAAACGAATCAAATTGATTACTGATTGTAGCGCAATTACAACGACGATGAAAAAACGCGAACTAGTGCCATGAATCGCGCGGTGGTGGCTGCGAATTCAGGACTACGACTTAGATATTGAACATCGGAGTGGGCAGCGAATGGCGCACGTAGACGCTTTGAGCCGAGCTCACACTGAAGATCCACGAGAAATTGGGGCAGCATCGCTACGGACAGACAAAGTAGAAATAGCTGAAGAAGATTGGTTGTATGGGATGCAGTTGCAGGATGACAACATCAAAGAGATATTCGATAAGATGCAGCGAGGTGACAAAAATATCACGAAAGATTTTAAAATTTGTAACGGTAGGTTGTTCAAAGTAGTAAACGGTAACAATATGTGGGTAGTACCAAGGCATTGCGCTGGCAAGTTGTTCATAACGCGCACGATAAGGCTGGCCATTTAGGTTTGGAGAAAACGATACAACGCATCGGTGAGCATATGTGGTTTGGCCGTATGCGAAACTTTGTTAACTCGTACATGAAATCATGCATCGAATGCACATACAACAAGGTAACTGGGGGTAAGAAAGAAGGAGAGTTACACATTGGTGAAGTCGAGCCGATACCGTTTAGAACAGTCCACGTCGATCACCTGGGTCCATTTCCGAAAAGTTCCAAACGTAATGAACACGTACTAATTATCATCGACGCATTTACACGCTTTGTGATCATACGAGCTGTGAAGAGTACTGCGACTAGACACGTAATCGACGTATTTAATGACGTAAGCAGTTTCATGGGTATGCCTGAACGGATAATATCTGATAGAGGTACATCGTACACATCCAAAGAATTCGAGCGGTTTTGCAAAGACAACAATATTAAGCATATATGTAACGCAGTTAGAACTCCTCGCGCCAATGGGTTAGTTGAACGTTGTAACCGAACTATTTTATCAATGCTCTTGCCAACAGTAGAAAACGGCAACCGATGGGATGAGGCGCTGCTAAACGCACAATGGTGCATCAATAGTATGAAGAACAAAACTACTTTACGTACACCGCACGAGCTACTCTTCGGATTTCGACCACGAGACATACTTCAAAATAAAATTTTATTGGCATTACAACATGACGATACATCGAATGAGAATTTAGATGATTTACGAACTGCGGCAGCAACACGTACCGAGGATGAGCGATTCAAGAGCAAGCAACCGATTCGATCAAAAACACGCAACGCCAACAAAATATAATATCAACGATTGGGTTGTAGTTGAGAATGAAGCATCAAGCATTCAAGCAAGTTAGAACCTTGGTACAAGGGTCCGTTCTTAGTTACCCAAGTACTGAATAACGATCGTTAGGTTGTGCAAGATATACCTGGATCAAAACGAACTCAACGTAGCTATTCATCTGTATAGTTACGCAAGTGATAAGATGAAACCATGGTGTGCTTTGCCGGAAATATTTGAAGACGATGACAACAATAATAATGAAGAAGATGAAGATGCATCAACAGCGGTACAGGGTCGTCCCGCATAGTCAGGAAAGGCCGAACTGTAAGGTAGTCAATTTGTCATTGATCAAGTTATCAGTTTTGCTCTGAACGTAAAACGTGAACGTCAAGATTTTTTCCAATTAATTTTCTTAAAATACAATTTGCTTGTAAACTTAAACATTTTCAATTTATAATATGAATTCCAAATAAAAATTAAATACATTGTACATACGCTGTCCAAATCTTTCACTATGTACGAGACTGAACCACTACTTGAGCGATCTTTCCAGCTTCTTCACAGAGCGGAACCTGACACTGTCCCCGACTAAATCGACAGCGACCCTATTCACTACGTGCAATGCGCATTTGGGGCAGGAGTTGAATGTCCACGTAGATGGTGTCCCACTACCTACAGTCAACCACCCCACAATTCTAGGGGTTACATTCGACAATAGCCTCACCTTCGCTAATCATGCCACCGCAATAGTTCAAAGGTCCAAAGCCGCAACAAGATCCTCAAAACACCGCAATCAGAACCGCGACGGGCTGTTTGCTTATGTAACCTGAGTGTCACATTCACCAGGAGGCTAAAATGCTCAAAGTTCGCGAGCACTCGGAACTTTTAAGTAGGCAGTTCCTTCTGAACTGTCATAGATCCAGCCATCCAAATCGACAGCTATTGGATGAAACTCCGCCCCCCAGAGACATAAGGAAACATCTCCGAAAGCATTATGATGAGATCCGGCATCACATCTCGTTGCCGTTTGATCTGCGGGACCATAGGCGGGCCCTAAAGTACCTCCACACCGAGTCGGTGGACAGATCCCTGTGAACTCCGTTATTGGTACCCAACCACCTGTTCTTGCTGAGGAAGGACGTGTCCTTCCGAGGGAGACTAGAGTCATGCTGGCACAAGTTCGTTCTGGACACTGCAATAGGCTGAACTCCTATCTGTCCAGACTGAACGCCACCATACCGAACACATGCCCTGCATGCGGCATGGTTCCCCATGACACGCAACATCTCTTTTCCTGTTCTTCTGAACACACTCTTCTAACACCCCTAGCACTTTGGTCCAACCCTGTTGAAACAGCGCGTTTCCTTGGACTTCCGTTAGAAGAGCCCGATGACAACTAGGAGTGTACTGGCCCTTTGGGCAGGGCGAAGCACTGCTAACAAAAACAACAACAGGGATCACTTCTCTGCCCTTTTAAATGGAGAAATTTAGCAAAAAACCAGAAAAGACTTTGAACCCGAACCCACAATAGAAGATTATGAAATGGATATCCACAACCCGACTATAATGAGGTGCCAATAGCAATATCCCGCCTAAAAAACCTAAAAAAATAGAATAAAAAAATATTTTTAATTTAAAGTGTTCTTAAAATAAACTAAAAACTGCAAAATAATTTCTCCTCTGCCTACACAGATTTTTCACCACGTAGAGCTTGTCCTGAACATTTATTAGTGGGAACTCTCATACGCAATACAGTACTTGGCAAGATTGATATGCATAAAAACATTTGGCGCTGGCTATATCGTGAAAAGATGATCTTTTTTAGGAAAGCTCATTTCGGTAGTAAGATTTTTAGAAACTTATGTGAACCATCTATCGAAATATATCAAAGTCCAAATGAAACCTGGAAAGTTCCTCTTTCGTTTGATACTCATATTGCATGTAGTAAATTTTGAGGGCAACCTCATTTTCGCCGATAACTCTGTTATCAATTAATTTATCGAAAAAATATCATCTATGTAAACCCTTCAAGATCACAGAAAATATGCGTACAAAGTTTCATACTGATAGGTGCATGAGTTTTCGCTTGAAAACGTAACAACCATTGTTACTTTCACATTTATATATTAGTATGATATAATGAAAAAAATAAAAATTCACTTGCGTATTCGACTCAACAAAATTAATGTTTCAGTAAATTTTTACTTTTACCGAAACGGTGATATGAATGAGAGCGTTGACGATACATAGTTTTTCTTATAAAATTGTGAGTTAATAATTTTACATGCTCAATGCCTGAGACCAACTGCGGGGGAGTTGTAAAAAATATCAGTGCTTCAACCATTTTTGAGTAAATGCGCGAAATACTCAGACATAAATTTTGAGTTACTGGATGTATTGAGTGTTTTAATTGTACCTTTTTTTCCCTCACTGCTTGCAGCGAACTTAAGCAATCGTAGCTACAATAAAAACACTCCAATTGCGTGCATATAGTCAAATTGAGTAACATGCAGTAAATGCGTTGAGCGTCTGCTTGTTTGTGTGAATATGTGTGTGCCACCCTATATTCACATGCAACTTAACACCCAGCTTCACTAGGCCGTCTAACGGCAAATAGAAACAAATATTGAAGAATCCAAGATTCAATAAGTGGCACAACGGCAAATGTAAACAGATCGATCTTTTCAATCGATTCATGTTCTTTGTTATTGTAGCTGCAGTCATTAAGGATTTGATCTTGAACCAATGATTCAAGTTACTGAGTTGTAATAACAAAAACATCCTTATTTTGTTTACTTGATCGGATGCTGGCGCATCTAGAATTTGGGTAGAAATTGATACACTTATTTCACGCCAACATATTTCAAACCCAATTAGAGAATAAGCATCTTTGTAATCGTATAAATAAGAGTGTATTACGAAATTCAGGCAGTTCATCAGTGACCACGGCTCAGTGAACTCTGCCTCTTGTGTAAAATAAAATAAAACTTTTTTAAAAACACTAATGTGTTTCTAGTGTTCTTAATTGGCGATCCTGCCAGGAGAGCTTAACATAACAAATCCTTGTGCGAAAGGAAATGTTAAGCTCGTCCTAAATAAAATAAATCAAGTATCCCACTAGAAAGGGAGAAAAGTTGAACAAAACAAGTTATAAAAAAAGGTAACTAAGTTTTGAAAAAATGTTTAATAAAAAAAGAACAAAAGTTACAGAACACTAACAGGGAGAAAACAAAAAGGTATCCCAGTGAAAAAAAAAAACAAAACGAAAACAAAGCTCAACAAACTTAAATATTTTACAGTTAAAATATTTTCAAAAAAAATATAATAAACCAGCAAAACTATAAGTTGATAAATCACAACAAAATTAAATAGAGGAATTGCACGTCACGCCGTGACGTCGCCAACGTGGGACCATAAGCAATTCAAGTGACAACAACGTAGAGGGGCAACTAAAACCAACAGCAAAGCTGACCGTAAGTTAGGATAGTTAATAGTAGGCCTGTTTTTTTTTACACGCATATACATCTGCGTCTGCGACTAAAAAAAAACGGTCATCCACAATTGCGGTTATTCCATTATCAACGCGCATACATACATACATTTCCTCTGTTGACATTCCGGTTATTATTAAGGGATGATAAACAGATTGCTGGAAGTTGGTAAGGCAGTTTGCAAAATGAATGGAAACTTCTTGGAAGTACTGATTTTATCAGCCACTATTTCGTAGTTGCAGATAAAGTTGTGCGCTTAGCAGTCCATACAAATATCAAGCGCAAACGCAGACGCCGATAAAAAAAAACACGGCTAGTGTTAAGAATTTCTTTTAAAAAACTAATGGGAAACTATCCCGCGAAAATTAAATACGAAAAACTTGTTTATTGTAACTGTTGTCAGAATAACAGGCACGACAATCGCAATTGTCCTTTTAGGAAGAAAAAGAAGTAAATTTGAAAAATAAAGAAAAAGCACAGTGGACAAACTAACTAACCAGTTTTCCAAAAAGGCACTTAACAATATTTCTGCAGAAGATATCGCTAGGATAATAGCGACACAAAGTGCTAATCGATAATCTATATACATGATTCTATATACATGATTCTATTGAGTATAACATTAAATATAACAAATCGATTGATAAAAACATTTGGTGTATTTTTATAAAATTGAAGCATTTTAATCCAAAATGGCAGATCGGTGTGGTGTACCACTCACCTAGCACTAGTGATGCTGATTTTATAAACTATTTGCGTAGCATATTAGGTAGTACTTGTGAGATGTCTGAGAGTAACATTCTTATAGGTGATTTTAATATTAATTTAAATAATACAACAACATATAATTAATTGATCTCTTTAAGGCATATTCTATGTACCAAAAAGTTAAATTTGATACTCGTATAACGGATACATCCAAAACCAAAATTGATTTACTGTTTTCAAACATGAATAATATAGTGTGTGAAAAGTTAGATGAACATCAAATTTCTGATCACGAAACAATTCAATTTAAACTTGAAAATATCTCCAAATATAGGATGAGAAGCATAATCAAAATAACTTCATGGGAGTATTACAATAATGAAGTAATTATTAATCAACTGCGCCTAAGTGATTTCAGTAATTTTGATAGATTTGATCTGGAGACTAAAGTGTTATATATTAATAATATTATTTTGAATGCTATGCGAAGCCTGACTTATGAAAAGGAAGTTCACTTAAAAATTATGAATAAATGGTATGAGCAGTGAGCTAGCGAATATGAATAAATATAAATTTGAATTATATAAACTGGCCCAAATATCAGGAGAATGGGATGAATACCGTAACATAAAAAAAGAATCTAAAAAGCTTATTAAAATTAAAAAAGCCAAGCATATGGAGTATGAAATAGATAGCAATAGTCATGATAGTAAAACGATGTGGAAATATTTGAAACAGGCAATTAGTATGGGGAATGATAGTTCTTTAATTAAAAGAATAATAATAAATGGTAAAATATATTGTAATGAATCTGATATTGCAAACCAACTTAATGCGTATTTTGTTGACAGCATTATAGATATTTGCAGTAAAATTGAAGTAGTTAATAGAGATGTCAATATATTTAATCAGCCAAACTATATTTTTAAATTTGCCCAAGTTTGTACGGTTGATATTGAAGAAATTGTGAATAAGTTCCCGGCGAAGAGAGGTGGAAAGAAATTATTATCAGATGGTGTAGTTAAAGATGGTGTACTTATTTAGGATTTTTCTATGCTAAAATAGTAAATGAAAGTCTGAGTAGTGCCATATTCCCTTCAATATGGAAAACTTCTACTATTGTCCCCATAGAAAAAGTCAAAAATACGGTCAAAGCAGAAGAGTTACGGCCTATAAACACATTGGCAAGCGATGAGACAATTTTAGAACTTGTAGTGAAAAATCAATTAGTTCAATATTTAGAATATAATAATATACTTATACCGCAACAGTCAGGATTTAGGCAAAAACACTAGTGTGAAACAGCATTAAACATGGTTATAGCTGAATGGAAAGAAGAACTCAACAACAAACATTCGATAATAGCAGTTTTCATTGATCTTAAAAGAGCTTTTGAAACAATCGATCAGAAAATTTTACTTGAAAAATTAGAGGGCATTGGTATTAGAGATGTGGACTTAGACTGGTTTAGAAGTTTTTTAACAAATCGTAAGCAAAGAACCATCATTGGTTCGACCTTATCAGAAGAAGTAGACGTTAAGATTGGTTTACCCCAAGGTTCCGTCCTGGCTCCTATCTTATTCAACATATATGTACATTAGTGATATCAATTCTGTATTGAAATTTAGTTCTATTAAGCTATTTGCTGGCGATGCGATGAAAATTAATATCGATAAAACCAAATACTTATATGGTAATAACAAGGAAAAACATTGCTAGCCTTGAACCCGTTACAATAAATAATTTGGAAATTGAAAACGTAAAGACAATTAAATACCTAGGTATCCAAATTGACTGTAAATTAAAGTTTGATGTTCATATTGACTACGCAATAAGTAAAATAGCCACAAAGTTATGGTTTATTCAACGAACTTGTAAAGATCTAAGCAAGTATTATAAGATAAAAGTATACAGATATATAGTTGAGCCTTACTTCATTTATTGTTCCACAATTTTCTTTATTATGAAAGATTCGCAAATTGAAAAAGTGCAAAAAATGCAGAATAAAGCCATGCGCTTCATCTTACGCAAACGTTATGATACTCCTATAAAAGATATGCTACTTAGCTTGAACTGGATGAGTGTAAAACAACTTATATTTTTTCTCGCTATGAAATTCATTTATAACATAAAAAACGGAAATTTGACTGATTATCTGAGCACAAGTATTAAATTTAACTACGAGGTCCATGACAGGAACACAAGACAGAGAAATGATTTTAAGTTACCTAATTATAAAACCGAATCTGAGAAAAATAGTCTTTTTTATGAAATGCTTCAATGAACTTCCAGCATGTCTAAAAAACTGTGATAATAATTTATTTAAAAAAAGGTTGTATGATTACACGAAATCGATGAATATAAGATAGATGTTATGATTTGAGTCGATTTATGGTACATATTTCAATTTATTGTGTTTTGAAATACTATTTAAAATAACTTAAAACATGTAAATTGAAATCTTTTTTATTTCCTTCTGCTTAAGATAGTAATGTATATTTTACTATTGCAATATGTATTTATTAGTGTTGATCTAAGCTCTAAGAGTTGTAATAAATAAATAAATAATCTTAGGGATGAAATTAACCAACGGACTAGTCAGAATAAAACATTAAGTAGTGCTAGTGGAATATCGTACACAAACAATTAATGATGGAATAGCTTGTACTGAAAGTTTAGATATAATTAAGTCACTTTCCAGATTTCTCTGGTAAATCTTATGTTAGTTGGAGAGAAGCTGCAAAAAATTCTATGAGTTTGTGTATCGAAGGAATCAGGAAAATTAAATTACATAAGTGAAAAATTGTGTGTTAAAATATTTTTATTGGTGAAATAAATAATAATTAGAAGGTAGTAGAGAGTGTGTAAAACGTCAAATCTGAAATTGCATTAATTTAAAATGACCCATTTCGGGGATTTGCATATTGATTTCGATCTTTGTGAAGAAGAAATAGATAACGTAATAAACGAAATTTTGAAAACATTAGATTTGTTTCAAAGAAGTAATCCTTATCATTCAAACAGAAATAATAATCCGGTTTCGGAGGATCTTGATGAGTTGAATGAAATTTTGGCGGAACTTCAAACAGAGAAAACTAAAGAAAATTAATTAGAGAATATAGAATAAATAAATCAATAATACAAAAATTGAAGTAAAAATGGCGGAAGCATTAACTGTCGATTTGATCACTAGATTGATCGATGACAGCAATATTCAATTGAAACAGGAAATTGACCAATTGAGGTCCCAATTAGATACTAATACTAATAGTGCTACGGATTATATGGCCGAAATAATTGACGAAAGTGTTCAGTGTCAGGAAAAGCAGGAAGTATTTTGCTGCTTTAACAATACTTAGAAATAAGATAACCAATGATGCCAATGAGGTCCTTACTAATCATGGCACTGTTTTGAATTTTGATGCGATAATCGCACAGTTGGATTTCGTATATTCGGACAAACGTCCAATTCACATTATCGAACAGGACTTGAGTGTCCTGCGACAGGGCTCAATGTCCGTAGTCGAGTATTATAATTTAGTTAACAAAAAGTTAACTCTCTTGATAAACAAAACCATAATGACCTATGGTAATACAGAGGAAATTACTAAGGAACTCAAAAGGAAAATACTGATCATGCCCTTAGAATATTTATCACTGGCTTGAATTTGCCATTAAGAGATGTTATATTCTCTTTGAGTTCACAGGACTTACCTGATGCTTTAGGCAAGCCTAAGGAATTGGTATCCAATAACCAACGAATTCGTTTTGCACACAATTTTGCAAACGAAACTGTTAAGGCTAAACAAGCATTTCTAATAATAATTAACGATTTCCTCAAAAAGGAACTCAGGTCAACAATTTCCCAAAGAATCGGGTGGTTGATCAACAAAATAAATATACAAATTCTGAACCAATATCCCGGTTAAAAAACCATAAAGCAGCTGGCGCGGATGGTTTGCCTGCTGAGCTATCCAAGCATGGCGGCGAGGAGCTGGTAAGGCGTATGCACCAGCTTCTGTGCAGAATATGGTCGGATGAATGCATGTCCCAAGATTGGAATCTAAGTGTTCTGTGCCCAATCCACAAGAAAGGTGATCCTGCAAACTGCACCAACTATTGCGGAATCAGCCTTTTGAATATCGCATATAAGGTCTTGTCAAGCTTATTGTGCGAACGATTGAAGCCTGACGTGAACAGACTGATTGGACCTTATCAGTGTGGCTTCAGAGCCGGAAAATCTACCATCGACCAGATTTTTACAATACGTCAAATCCTGGAGAAAACCCGTTATAAAAGAATCGACACACACTACCTCTTTGTTGATTTTAAAGCCGCTTTCGATAGTTCGAAAAGGAGCTGCCTATATGCCGCTATGTCTGAATTTGGTTTCCCCGCAAAACTTATACGGCTTTGCAAAATGACATTGAGCAACACCACCAGCTCAGTCAGAATTGGGAAGGACCTCTCCGAGCCGTTAGAAACTAAACGAGGTTTCAGACAAGGTGACTCCCTATCGTGCGATTTCTTTAATTTGATGTTGGAGAAAATAAAACAATCTGCAGAACTTAACCGTGCTGGAACAATCTTATAAATAAAAATTAATGTGTGTGTGTGTCCTTTATAGGCGTCCGAAGTACTCCACCGAGTTTTATGAAATTTTCACAGTATATTCTTGGGCTCATGGGTTAAAGCATAGGCTATATTAATTTTTGTAAAAGTGGGCGGTGCCACGCCCCCAGGCTATATAAAACTACAATTCTTCATAACTCTGAACATATTGGGTCCAAATTAAAGATTTTTGGATCTCTTCTAAACTTTCCAGATTGCTGTGTACGATTTAGGCTAAATTAATTTTTGGAAAAGTGGGCGGTGCCACGCCCACGTTTTTTGTATTCAGTAATTTTTTTGTACTTCAATAATGTCCAAAGTTTATGGTTGAACTTTTCCAATACGTTAAAGTCTTCGTTGGGTACGACATAGTACATAGCTTACATTTTTTGGAAAAGTGGGCGGTTCCAAGACCACAAGCTAAGTAACATTTCTATTCGTTATATCAGTGAATGAATTTGCTTTAGTGACATTTTATCTTTCTTAAATCTTAATCAGAGCACTTAATTTTTTTTGTTTGTTATTGCCGTTTATACATATCCGGAGTATTATAGGATTTCCATAAAATCATAATAGTGGCGTTAAGTGGTAGATATAGGATATAATTAAATAAATACTAACTATACATCTGCTCGGCAACGCATAATGGTTTTTGTCATACTCATTGAGTTCAAAGGATCCGTTTTTTGTGTTGGACATCCAAAAAATGTATTTGTTTATACCAAAGACGTTAAAACCAGAAACATTGTACATCCTAAAGCACTGCAATAAAAGGAATGTTAAAAATTAATAGAAAAATATTTGAAAATGTATTTCTAGGGAAGTCATTTTTCAGGCAGAACAACGTCTGCCGGGTCTGCTAGTATTCTATAAAAGCGTGCAACTGTTAGCATATGTTGACGACATTGACATTATCGGCCTTAACAACCGCGCCGTAACCTCTGCCTACTCCAAACTAGAAAAAGAAGCTGAAAAAATGGGTTTGGTGGTGAACGGAGGCAAAACGAAGTACATGCTGTCATCAAGCAAAGAGTCAGCGCATTTGCGCCATGGCACCCACGCCACTGCTGGCAGCAAAAAATTCGAAATAGTGAAGGACTTCGTTTACCTTGGATCCAGCATAAACTCCAACAATAATGTCAGCCTAAAAATCCTACGTAGAATTACTCTTGCAAATAAATGCTACTTTGGACTGAATAGGCAATTGAAAAGTAAAGTCCTCTTTCGACGCACGAAAATCACACTCTACAAGTCACTCATCGCTCCCGTCCTGCTATATGGTGCAGAGGCGTGGACACTAACAACATCTGACGAGGCTGCATTGGGAGTATTCAAGAGAAAAGTTTTGCGAAAGATTTGTGGGCCTCTACGCGTTGGCGACGGCGAGTACCGAAGAAGATTTAATGATGAGCTGTATGAGCTTTACGCAGACGTCGACATAGTACAGCGCATTAAAACGCAGCGGCTTCGCTGGCTAGGCCACATCGTGCGAATGAACGAAGACGCTCCAGCCCACAAGGTATACTTATCGGCACCCGCCGGTGGAAGCAGAGGAAGAGGAAGACCATCACTCCGATGGAAGGACCAAGTGGAGACCGACCTGCGATCTCATGGGGTCTCCAATTGGCGCCAGTTGGCGTAAAGAAGAAATGACTGGCGAGCTATGTTGGACGGTCAAAATCGCTCAGGCGGTTAGATGGCCATTTGAAGAAGAAGAAGAAGAAAAGGACCAAGAGAAAGCAATAACAGCTTTAGGCCACAGGGAAAAATCCAACGAATAAATTATTTAAATGAGGATTATTTTTTAGAAGAAGAGGGGATAGCCTCCCCTACATCACAGTCTGCGATTACAGAATAAATAAAAATTTAAAACTCTTGTCGACACAGGAGCAACTTCTTGCTACATAAAGCAGGGAATATTTGAAAACAAAAAGGAATTGGCCATTTATAAAAGAGCGAAAACAATAAATGGATATTCAATTATTAAATATTATTGCATAATAAATTTGTTTGGGGTAAGACAGGTTTTCTATGAAATAGATAACTTGGAATCTGATTTGCTCTTACGATATAATTTTTTGAAAAAGTAAAGGCGCACATCGATTTTCGCGAGGGAATTTTTTTTTTTTAAGAAACGAAATGGTGAAGAGTTAATCGAAAAAAGTATAAATATAAACTTTCATGATGAAAGTCAAGAAAAGTAAACCCCTTGGGACATGCAAGTCCTAAGGCACCCGCCGATGATAATACCGGCAAACTAAAATTTAAAAGTTAAAAACAATAAAAAGGCAAAAAGGCCTAAATCAAGTCAAGATTTAAACCCCTTGGGACATGCAAGTCCTAAGGCGCCCGCCGATTATAAGATTACATTAAAAAATAAAAATTCAAAAAATAATAAGGTGCTTATTACACATAAAACTTTAAGCCCCTTGGGACAAAAAAATCCTAAGGCGCCCGCCGATGGTAATACCGGCAATAATAAAAATAAAACTGAGGAAAGAATAAAAAATGTTGTGGAACAGAGAGTTTCTGCAAAGCCAGCCGATGATTTTACCGGCAATATCATGCTGAAAAAATATTTTGTTTCGTTAAGGGAAAGGAATCTTGAAAATTTAAATAGTGAGTTTAGTGGAAATATAATTGAAAATTATTCAATGCTGAACGAAATTAATGAAATAGGGACATTGTGGAAATGGATTTCAGGCACAACTGACCATGATGACTTTTTAAGGATTACGGACAAAGTTAACGACATAATAGAGAATAATAACCGACAATTTACTACTAACTCTCAAATATTTAAGACAATAACAGATTTAACACGTATAATAAATGATTTACAGGGTGGTGTAAGCAGGACAACAATAGAGATACAAAGAAATAAATTTATTATAAATGAATTGGAAAATTTATTGCAAACAATTACCATATCAACAATAGGTATTCTAAACCCAATTATATTAGATTTGGATGAAATAAACGAAATAATTAATCATGAGGTGAAGAATGTAACAATATCAGATTTAATGGATGTAGCAAAATTTAAAATTGTACAAATCAATCACGTTAAGGTAAATGTCCATAATTTCGTGGTAGTACGTTATTTCGTGGTATTTCGATATTTTCTTTCAAACAAGGAATTTGGCGAGTTTTTTTTAAAACTGAAAATTTCATAATAAAGATTAACTTTTCGGGTGTAATAATGGATATTTTGCAAATTTTTTAAAATTAAACCTATTAAATAACAAGCATTATAAAGTTGGAAGCTCATAAAATGAGCCTTTTGTAGGGAGGCCTCTTAAGGAAACTGTTAAGGAGACCAGTAGATTTTGTTAAGCCTGTAAAAATTGTATCTTTAAATTATTTTTTTTGATGATAATTTTTTTGGTTTTATTTAACATTTCTTAAACGTTTTTAGTACTGCAAAACTTATTTCAATAACTTTTCATTTACATTTTATTTAATATTTAAATACCACGAATTTAGGGACACATGTTTTTTGTGATGTACCTAATTTCGTGGTACCCACGAAATTAGGGGAATATAATACTTTATGTTTTCCTTATTTTCTTTCACATTTCATAGGATACCCTATTATTTTAAGTATTTTAATTATTAAATAGACCCCTGAGGAAGATTTTGACGTAATTTCGTGGTACACTTTTATTAACCCATTCGTCAATATTTTAATCGAAAAGCTCTGCGAAGCACAACATTTTAACGAAATAATGGCATTATAGAACTTTTGTTTATTCAATAAATTTTGATTTAATTTAAAAAAATATGTCAAGATTTATACAAATAAATTAAAAATATACCAAAAAAATTAAAAAAAAAAACATTTTTTGAAATAATAAAAAATAATAAGCTACATCAATTATTGAACTAATTTTTTTTATTGTTTATTTTTGTTTTAAAACTATTTTTTTTTAATTATTTATTTTGTTTAAAAATAAAAAAACTTAAAAGACCAAAAAAACACAAAAATTAAAAAAAAAAACATTTTTAGTAATAATAAATAAAAGAAATTTTGAGAAAAGTAACAAATTACATCAGTTAAATAAATTTTTTTTTATTGGTTTTTTTTTTATTTTTTCAATCGCAATCAATTACTAATTGCCTTTTCTCAAAAACCAATTGAAGTAATCATTAACAATTAAAAAATCCGTCTAATCAATTGATTACTAAGTACTAAACAAATTAATACTTACTTGGTCTTAAAACGCTTTCTTTTCATAAATACAATAACAATAAAAAAATTATTTAAAATTTGAAATTTTTGAACATAAATTTTAATTAATAAATTTTAGGAATTTGCGTTTAAAATAACTTTCATTTTCCATAAAATTAGAGTTTAACCAAATACCACGAAATTAGGGACACTTTACCACGAAGTTAGGTACATCAGAAAATTTTTGCCACGAAATTAGGGACATTTGAGGTACTCACACATTTTTATTTATATAAAATAAAACATTTGTTAGTTTTGTTTGAAATTAAATGGAAAGCTATCTTAATAGATCAACTCAATGGGAAAAATTTACTTTTTTAGTTTTCCTTCATCCGTTTTTACGCAAGAGAGGTAGAAAGTCAGAAAATTCCTTAGTACCACGAAATTATGGACATTTACCTTATTATCTATATTTAGTTATATAAAATAGGATGTATGTACGTATGTATGTATGTATGTATGTTATAGACTCCGGAACTACCACGCCGATTTTGTTCATATTTACAGGATAGCTCAGTAGGAACCCGGAGAGTGTTTATGTAAAGTTTTATTCCGGGAAGTGGACTAGGGACCGAAATATTCCAAACTTTTTTATTTATGGGACGATTTTCTTCAAATTTGGTACAAGGGTAGTTCTTTACTTTTGTTAAAATTTGGGGTTAATGTTTTTCCGGGAAATGGACCAGGGTCCGAAATATTCCAAACTTTTTTTATTTATGGGACGATTTTCTTCAAATTTGGTACAAGGGTAGTCCTTTACTTTTGTTAAAATTTGGGATTACTTTTTACCGTGAAATGGACCAGGGACCGAAATATTCCAAACTTTTTTATTTATTGTGCGATTTTTTCCCTAAATTTGGGCAGAACAACGTCTGCCGGGTCCTTCTAGTTATATACATAAAGTATCCAAAAGTAATAAAAATAGGTACCCTGTTCAATGTAGAAGCACAACAAGACGGAAAATTATTAATTAAAAATCAGAAAATTAAATGTGAAAACAAATTTTATGCAGTAGACAACTGCAAAAAGGAATTGAATCAAGCCTTTTGTAGGATAAATCAAAATCAAACTTGTTTAACAAATATTTTAAATAACGAAAAAGCAAATTGTACAGAAATCAAAGAAAAAAATGAATAGCTTGAAATAATGAAAGAAGGAGCAATATTGATAACAGGGAGACATATTGTAGACAATCACACAATAGATGGAATATATTTGGTTACTTTTAATAATAAAGTTGTAATTGACAATAAGAACCCTACTGGAAAACTTTTTAACTATTTAAGAGAAGGGAAATTTAAACATTTTTATATTAAGGAATATATTGAATCAGGAAAAGAACATTTAAAATTAAGAAATATTAATATTTTAAGTAAATTAAAAAAGAGATGCAGCAGAGTCCGATTTGGTGGTCATTTACTACAGTTTTGGTAGTATTCTTACTTGTATATTTTATATACAAGTTTTCGATATCATTTCAAACTAAAATACAATTGGAAAGAGAAAATCGTAAAGAAGCCGTAATGAATGATATTACTTTTAAAATTCAAAAGATTTCAGATGTCTACTCGAAGACGGGACGCTTCGTTTTAGAGGAGGGGGAGTTAACACCCAGCTTCACTAGGCCGTCTAACGGCAAATATAAACAAATATTGAAGAATCCAAGTACCTAAATGGTACTCAGTGAATTTCATAGATAGATTCAATAAGTCGCTCAACGGCAAATGTAAACAGATCGATATTTTCAGTCGATTCATGGTTCTTTGTTATTGCGGCTGCAGTCATTAAGGAATTTGATCTTGAATCAATGATTAAAGTTACTGAGTTGTAATAACAAAAACATCCTTATTTTGTTTACTTGATCGGATGCTGGCGCATCTTCCATCTAATCTTAAAATAAGAGTAATCTTATAAATAAGAGTGTATTAGATTTATATTGGAACGATTTTCCGTCATCCCTTGTCAATTTTTGTTTGTTTACAAACCGGTTTCGGCGATCCGCCATCTTCAGTGTAAGTTTTCGTTCTGATCTGTGTCTATCCGTTGTCCAGTATTTATAGTTTGGATTCTGTAGGTAAAGTTAGTATGCGTGTGTATAGTTCGTGCGTTAGGTTCGTGTTTCACGAATGTTCCCGAGCGGCAAGCTGCAATAGGGTTGTTTTGAAACTCGTCTATTAGTTTGTTTGTCAGGCACTGCTGAACGCTATGTAATGTCAGGTAATGCTGAATGTTCTCGAGCGGCAACTCGTTAACTAGTTTGTGGGTAGTTAACGAGTTGCCGCTCGAGAACATTCAGCATTACCTGACATTACATAGCGTTCAGCAGTGCCTGACAAACAAACTAATAGACGAGTTTCAAAACAACCCTATTGCAGCTTGCCGCTCGGGAACATTCGTGAAACACGAACCTAACGCACGAACTATACACACGCATACTAACTTTACCTACAGCATCCAAACTATAAATACTGGACAACGGATAGACACAGATCGGAACGAAAACTTACACTGAAGATGGCGGATCGCCGAAACCGGTTTGTAAACAAACAAAAATTGACAAGGGATGACGGAAAATCGTTCCAATATAAATCTAGCATTCACCCTGTCGGAAAAACAGAAAATAAAAATAAGAGTGTATTACGAAATTCAGGCAGTTCATCAGTGAATTCTGCCGCTTGTGTAAAATAAAATACTCGTAAAACTTTTTTAAAAACACTAATGTGTTTCTAGTGTTCTTAATTTGCATGCTAGCTGAGTACAAAAATAGAGTAAATAGAGAGCAATATGTGGTCTGTTGATGCTCTCTAAGCACAAACGACTAAATGGTATTGCACGCTTGCAAAGATGGGTTTTCACACAAAATATATTTGAATTCAAAAAGTTTTTGATAACATTTTTATTTAAGAAAAGTATCTATGGTCCTATTCTGGCTAGATTATGATGTTTTTAAGTTTGAAAGAAAAAAATCGGACAAGTGGATCGGCTGTTTAGCTCTAAAAAATTTCGAGATTGAATTTTATATAATAGTATAGATATAGATTGTAACATGTTACTAAAAGCCGGTATAATTTACAGATGGAATGCATTTTGTATACCTGCCAGCGATGTACATGGACCACGTTATTTTTTCTCACAATGTTATTCCACATTAAAACAACGGGTATGTATTATTTGTACGAATAAATACCAGCGACTAAAAAAATTAGTTGAAGAACTTTTACGGGATATGTTTTTGTCATGCATATATATGTCACATTTTACGTGTAAACGCAAATCATATTTTCCTTTTGTATAATTAAGAAATGTACACATGCGAAAAGAAACCTATCTATTTTTATTCCACATACAATAAGCATCAGGTGTTCTTTAATTGGTTGATTTAAATTTCTTTCATTTATTTATTTTTTTCTTAAGGGCAAACCACATTTCATTAGAGTATAAAAAGAAGCAGGCCATTTGGCAAAACCATATCACAAACAAGAGCGAGAATAGGACACCACCCTATGGTGGTTTTGATCGTTCCGAACTGAGTTCCACCGATGATTTCCCCAGCTAAGTCTGCATGGTCATTGATCCGGGAATCCAGTCGTTAGTGCAATTTTGATTGAGACCAGCATTTGTCTGAGTGGTTATGGCATTCAGTGTTGTGGCCGTCCAGAGTATTTTTGGAAGTTACCGGTGTAGTATCCAGGACTGTCGATGGAAGGGTATCGGGGCAATATCACTCCCCAAGCCGCGCTCCTCCCCACTCGAATAGACAGGTCTTTAAGCATTTGGGGAGAGGTATGGGCACACCTTTTTAATTCCGCTGCAAGTGGCAACATCTTGCCGGACTCTTTTTGGGAGCATCCCTATTCACTGCGCAAAACGTTAATTTGTCTATTTGTTGTACCGTCGAGCTGTAGGCGATGCCCAGTGGTTGGAGTATGAGTTTGAATCTCCGAGGACAACAGCTTATACGAGGTATATACATATATATTATTAAGTTCAAAATCGATATCGGTTTACAGGACTAAAATACCTTGACGTTGTTGTTGTGTTAGCAACAAAATCACTCCCGAAGGTTTTGGGGAGTGTTGTCGAAATGACAGTCTTTGGCCGGATATGAATACGGTACGCTCCGGTACTCCCTTGCGGTGTTGTCCGACTGTCGTGGTAGCGATTTGGTATGACCAGTGGAACCTTCTCGGTCATGTCAACCCTCCTTCCGAAAGGAAAGAGAAGATGGCTAATCAGAGGCATAATTTCCGTAGATCAACCATCGAGTTGCACATCATTACCTTTTTGCATATTAGTCGCCTCTTACTACCGGTATGCCTACCGCGGGCATTTTCTAAATCTCTACCCCGCATAACAGGCAGAAAAAAGAACAATAAATAAATACAAGAATTTCAATATATTTAAGTAAATACAAATAGGTTTGTATTAAGATGTAGGGCAAAAGTACTTAAATGGGTGATATGGAAAATACAAAAAGTGACAAGGAATATTACCTGGTGTGGCTTCGGGATGTTCCATTCGTGATGTTGCAAAACCAAGTGGCCGAGACACCAAGGACATTAGTTCATTAGACCCACCGAATGATAACTTTCTTTATAATTCGGACGTGTAAGATATAAATTACGTAATCAGCTGCATAGATGCACACAGATGTACGGCTGCACAACTACAATAAATAGTCACAATTGGAGTCCATTACTGGTGCTTCGCCATAACTAGAAATCGAAGGATCTGTACCACCCGAAGGAGGAGAAGGTCTATCGACGTTGTAGGCTGCGCAGCTCGACAATATGGCGCAACGTACATATGTGTCAAGCTTAGAGCACGTAAGTAGTTGATATAGGCAAAGGCACGAGTTGCGTTTGACTGATGCCGTCTGTGAATATAATCTTAATCGGCAAAGAGTGTCCACGGTGGGATTAGGAGCTGGTGGGCTTGGCTTACATCTATGCAAGATCTGTCGCTTGGAACTGCTTACACCCAAGAGGGAAATGCTAAGCAGGAAAAAGGACTGAGCTGCCGTGTGAGGTTTTGGCGTGAGGGGAGGCTCGAGCGGAATTGAAAATTACACAGTGCTTTATTGGGCGTATTAGTGGTGCTAGTCGTGCTTACACGGGACGTCATAGTGGGAAAAACAGGAAGGAACTTAGAGGAAGCAACTCTAGCAGGACTAGAAGTGAATTGATTTAGCCCACCGCTGTAGTTTGGTTGTAGTGTTGCTGTTCTGTCACTCCGAACGTACAAGGTTGTTCTCCCTGGACAGGCAACAGGAAACATCAAGATATGTGGCAACCTCTCCTAGTGTATTTCTGCCTTGAAAGGCGTCTTAGTAAAAATTCGTCTGCTTTGCAGATGCCGTTCGGGGAAGGTTAGAAAGTGTAGGACCTGCTAATTTTATGAAAAAATGGAAAACAGCGCACCAGAAACTGGAAGAGAGGCTTGGCGCGAAAATCTCCTCTCGCGATATATTTGTTTAACTTGTTTTTGTTTCACGTTTAAACTTTTGACATAAATTCAAAAATTGTACTTAACATCCGCCCGGAGCAAGACAATACTGAGCTCGGAGGATGACATTTTTATGTCTAGAGTAGTTTAGTAGTAAATATGTATATATGTATGTATAATCGCATAGCACCATCTGATATGGTACCATTATGTCGTTCTCTGCTACATCAGATTTGTTTTTACCACTAATATGTCACATAAGCGTCCGAACTTTTACCTTAGTTTGAAGAATCTTATACTATTTTATTATAGTCACCTAACACCTAGCCCTGACTTGCAATGTGTATGCCAGTTTTAAAAGGAATATATATCTCAAAACACTGCACTGATTTTTACAATAAATTAAAACAGTTTTGTTTGGTACGCACATTTCTTTATATACTATCTGCCGGTGTCCTCCTTAAAGTTTTACTGGTCTACATTTAACGAATTGTTCTCCCTGCTATACCCATTAAAGGTTCCTACATCAAAACTAAAACAGTTTTAGACACAAACTTCAAAATTACATTCCCTTACAGGAAAGAAGAAGAATTTACTCAGAAATACGACATTTCAGTTTTCACGGACGGTTCAAAAATGCGGCAGCAACTTCAACTCGACAGACTTTGATGGATAGTGTTATTCATCGGCTCTTTATAACCTCTCGCTAACTACTTTCGTCATACTAGAGATCTAGAAACAGGCGCTAATAGAATGCATCTACTAAAACTAGGAAAGCCGGCGAGTCAGGTATATTCGTATAGTCCGATATCCCTCCTATCGCCCATAGCTAAGTTATTGGAGACCATTCCACTTCCGAATTTCACTGCAAACCTTGGCCAGACACCAACATAGCTTTTTGCTTGAACGCCAGAATATCGCAAATAAAACATGGTTCCATCCTGTTGATTCTACTTCTTCTATAAACGGCCATCTAACCGCCTCAGAAATTGTTACAGTCCAACATAGCTCGACAGTCATTTGTTCGTTGCGACCACGCAAGATCGCGGGTCGGTATCCATTTGGTCCTTCCAACGGAGTGGTGGCCTTCGTCATCTATTGGCGGGTGCCGATAAGCATACCTCTTTTCTGGAGTATCTTCGTGCATTCGCACGACGTTCAATTTATTCCGCTGAACTATGTCGACGTCGGTGGAAGGCTCATACAACTCGTCATTAAATCTTAATAGGTACTCGTCGTCGCTAACGCGTAGAGGTCCACAAATCTTTCGCAGAACTTTTCTCTCGAATTCCGTCTCATCAGATGTTGGTATTGTCCACGCTTATGCATCATATAGCAGCACGGGAGCGATGAGTGTCTTGTAGAGTGCGATTTTCGTGCGTCGAGAGAGGACTTTACTTTTCAATTGCCTACTCAGTCCAAAGTAGCATTTATTTGAAGATTAATTCTTCGTTCAATTTCTAGGCTGACATCATTGTTGGTGTTAATGCTGGATTCTAGAAAAACGTAGTCTTTACTGTCCAGAACTTTTTGCTGCCAGCAGAGGCGTGGGTGCCAAGACGTGAATGCGCTCACTATTTGCTTGATGACAGCATGTACTTTGTTTTGCCCTCGTTCACCACTAAACCCATTTTTCCCTTCTTTTTCTAGTTTGTCATGTCAATGTCGTCAACATATGCTAACAGTTGTACCATTTTATAGAATATTGTCCCGGCGCGGTTAAGTTCTGCAAATTGTATTATTTTTTTCAAACTCAAATTAAAGAAATCGCACGGCAGGGAGTCACATTGTCTGAAACCTCGTTTGGTTTCGAACGACTCGGAGAGGTCCTTCCCAATTCTGACTGAGCTGGTGGTGTTGCTCAATGTAATTTTGCACAGCCGTATAAGTTTTGCGGGGAAACCAAATTCAGACACAGCGGCATAAAGGCATCTTCTTTTCGTGCTATCGAAAGCGGCTTTAAAATACCCAAAGAGGTTGTTGTTGTTGTAACACTACGTTGCCCTGCCTAGCTAGTCAGTATCTATCTACCCAATATTGTCATCAAACTCTTCTAACGGAAGTCCTAGAAACCTAGCGGCTTCAACAGGTGTGGACCAGAGGGATATGGGTGTTAGAAGAGTAGGCTCGGTTGAGCAGACAAAAAGATGGTTTGTATTATGGGGGGACAAGCCGCCAGCCGGACAAACATTAGGCAAGTCGGGGTTCAGTTTGGATAGGTATGAGTTTAACCTATTACAATATCCAGACCGGATTTGAGCCAGCATCACCCTAGTCTACCTAGGCAGCTCGCGCTCCTGTTGTTGTTGTTGTTGTAGCACTACTTGCCCTGCCTAGGTAGTCAGTATCTACCTTACCCAATATTGTCATCGAACTCTTCTAACGGAAGTCCTAGAAACCTAGCGGCTTCAACAGGGGAGGACCAGAGGGATATGGGTGTTAGAAGAGTAGGCTCGGTTGAGCAGACAAAAAGATGGTTTGTGCTATGGGGGGACAAGCCGCATGCCGGACAAACATTAGGCAAGTCGGGGTTTAGTCTGGATAGGTAAGAGTTCACCCCAGTCTCCCTAGGCAGCTCGCGCTCCTCTTCGGCAACGGGTGGTGTTGTTGCCTGAAGAACGGCGTTCACCGGGAGAGAGCCAACAAAGGAATTTACCGAATTCGTGTGGATGAGGGTGAGGGCCTTCCGGTGCACCTTAGGATCAAACGGCGTGGAAATCAGGTGCCGGATCTCATCGAAGTGTTTGCGTAGATGGCTCCTTATGCTCCTGGGGGGCGGATTCTCGTTGACGAGGCGTCCGTTCGGATGCTGCGGTTTGCAACAGTTGAACAGGAATTGCTTGGTCAATATCTCGCTATGCTCTTTAACGGCGAGCATTTTCGCTTCATTGTGAAGGTGATGCTCAGGAGACATAAGAAGACACCCAGTGGCGGTACGAAGGGCGGTGTTCTGGCAGACCTGTAGCCTCGTCCAGTGGGTGTCAGCTAGCCCCGGCGACCATATTGGCGTAGCGTAGCTCAGTACCGTCTGACCAATTGCTTTATATGTAGCTAGTAACGTTTCAATTGCGGTTACATCAGCGCCGTATTTGAACATGTTATCAAACTTCACCCCTAAGATTTTGAGATGAGACAGTTGGTAGCTTGACACTATCAACGTAGACGTCTAATTCCATGTTCACTTGCGTTGTCCACGTCGTGAATAGGGTGGCCGAGGACTTATTCGGTGACAATGCCAGGTTTCTCCCGGCGAAGAATTCGGACACGGCTGGGAGGTAGGAGTTTATGCGAGAGCAGAGTTCTTCAACGGAGGGGACAGTAGCCAAAATCGTACAATCTTCGGCGTAAGAGACGATCGAGACAACCCTCTGGTAGGGGGGAAGTTTCGATACATAATAGTTAAACAGAAACGGGGATAGGACACCACCCTGTGGTACCGCTTGTTTAACTATTCTGGGTTTTGATCTGGCGCCTCTGAACTCAACCGAATATTGACGACTACTCAGGTAGTTGGCAGTCCAACGTTTAAGACAGCAAGGAAGGGACGAGTCTTCAAGGTCTTTCATTAGTTGCGCATGGTTGACCGTGTCAAAAGCTTTGGCCAGGTCAAGCGCAACTAGCACTGTCCTGTGGTTTGGACGCTTTTGGTTTAATCCGTCCCCTATCTGAGTGGTTATGGCGTGGGACCACCTTTGCTTGTCTCCATCTTTCAGGAATAACAAAGGTGGACAGGGAAAGGTTGAAAATGTGTGTAAGGTGTCTTATGCCTTCGTCGCCGAGGTGTTTCAGCATCAGCATGGAAATGCCATCGGGGCAAAATATTTGTTGTTCTTATATCTCCGAATTACCTCATGATCTTCTGTTGTGAAGATGGCAATGGGAGCATCGCTGTTTTTGTGTTTGTGCGCTTCCCAGGTGGCTCGGCGAATCTCTTTGTTCAACGGAGGATGCATTACAAATTGCTCGGCAGAAGGCGCTCGCGCATCTCTTTGGCTTCGACTGAACCTTATCACCGAAGGCGATGGATATTTGTCGTTAGGTTTAGTCGGGTTGGACAAAGATTTCACCGTTGACCATAATTTGCCAACTCCAGCCGAGAGGTTACAAGACACTTAGCGCGTTTGTGTTGATCTACTAAGCGTCTGATTTCCGCATTAAGATCCCTTATTTGAGGATCCGTAGGGTCAAGGCGTCTAATATGGTCACGTTCATTTGCCAGGGCCGCTGCCTCTGCGGGGAAGAATGGACGCACTTCCTTTATTCTACCTGACGGAATGTGTTGATGGGAGGCTGAAATTAGGGCCATACGAAACGCCAGTTTACCGCCACTCTAGTGGGGGCATCCCCATTTATCGTGCAGAACGTCGAATCATCTATTTGAGCAGCCAGCTCCTGTCCCTTACCATCGGCCTGCAAGCTGGAGTGCCACAGGTCGTGGTGAGCGTTGAAGTTACCAAGGATGACGCGGTTCTCGCCCCTGAGTAACGCATGAATGTCAGTTTGGTAATCCCTGGGACAGCAGGTGACAGGAGGTATGTAAATGTTTATGATTTCAAGGACGACCTCGCCTGACCGGACAACCATACCTTGACGTTCTAAGGTCCCTCGGGTCGATGTCAGGCTCAAATAGACGATACTGCACAGATTGATGCGTTATGAATGCCAGACCACCCTCAAGCCCTCTCGCACGGTCACAACGGTGTACATTGTACCTCTGAAGAGTCGACCTTCCACCGAGCTTTGTCTCCTGAATCGCCGCGATCTTGATGTTATATCTCCTCATGCAATTTATAACCTCATTAATTTTACCGGATACGCCTTTGCAATTAAACTGCAGGATACCGAAATGCGAAGGGGGAGCATAGTTGATGCTGGGGGTCAAGGACTGGTGCGTATGCCTAGGTGGTAATAGGGTGGGTCGCGCACTACGGCGCAATCTTGAAGTCGAAGGAATCGCATTACCAGAAGGTAGACGCGAGTCAGACGACGTTGAAGGTTGCGTAGCTCGACAGCATGGCGCAACGTACGTATCAGTCCATAGGTTCCTGTTCGCGAGTCCAGAGCGTATAAGCAGGTGACACAGGACAAGGCAGTTATTGCACTTGACTGATGCCAACGGCGTGTATAATCTTAACCGACAAACAGTGCACGTAGTATAAGGGACCAGGAACTGATGGTTGTGGCTTATACTCGTGCTGATGCTGGAAGAAGAGGGGCTGACCGAGGGGGTGGGAGAGAGCGGACGCTCAGCATTGCTCAAATCCACTTGGGAAGTGCTACGTAGAGAGTAGCTGTGAGCTGCTGTTTCAGATGTTGACGCCTGGGGGCGTGGAGACTGATTTGACAGAGTCAGACATATGTGGCGGAGCGATACTTGATCGACGACGGCCAAAGGACGTCGTAGGACGTGAACAGCAAAGGGGCCACAAAAGTTCTATAAAAACTAGCGTGTCTGTGAGTAGAGGGATTTAGTCCGGAGCAACTAGTTAGATGCAGCCATCTGTTACAATTGGAGCATTGTACTGAATGTGAACTTTACCACCACTGATAAACAAACACGGAAGGTAAGTGAAAACGAGAACAATTTTATTTAGCAAAACTGGTTAAATACGAATAAATATTGTTTCCTTAGGTAATTGGTGTTGGCATGGTTCTAAATGGAGAAGATATTGGTGGATTCTAATTAGCTTTGGAAAGTAACATCGATGTAAAATCGATACATCGATGTTTTTTAATTTTTTCAAACATCGATGTTTTTGGGGGAAAACATCGAAACATCGATGCTCGTAAACATAGATGTTTTCCACCACTAATTCGCACCTCTTTATAGTCGGGTTGTGGGTGCGGTTTCAAGCTCTTCTCTAGTGTCTCGCCCCATTTCTCCATTTAAAAGGGCAGAGAAGTGATCCCTCCATATATGTAGCTAGTATTCTCTGAACATCGGTCACAATGGGTTCAAGAAATTTAGAACAAATTAATTTTTGCTTCAATCACTTCTTGGGAACTATAGATATTACCTCATCATACTCGTATAAATTAATTTTAAATGATAAAAGGCACAGATACAATATAAAAAAATGCAGAGCGTGTCTGAGTTGTAGATGGCAATTTGAAATGAAATCTTCCTCTAATAGAACCACCCTAGTGTTAAAAGACTTTTGAATTTAAGCATCACATAACTTTGTGTTAAGTGTGTATGAAAAGTGTATCTCCCTAGTTTAGTTTTCGACCAACCAGTGTTGACTGTATTTATTTTTATGTATAATTCTCTTTAATATAGAAGAATAAAAATTATCCTAAAGTGTGGGTATCACACCTGATGTTGGATAGCAATACTGTTAACACACACATTTATACATTTTCGGAAAAATAGTGCCCTTTGTACATATTTTGGGGTATATATCGGAACCGGGTTAGTAAGGCAATATTAAAAAAATACTGTACTCTACACACATTACATATGTGGTTCAGTGCCATCCATGCCTAACCATCGAAATTTCATATATGGAGTTATTATGATATACTACTCAGAAATACACCAAACTATGTATCAGTGCCAAAGTTGCACATCCCTAATTTTTGAACGAAATTATTAATGAAATTAATTAAATGTTTCAAGCCTTCCTAAAAAAGCTGTTTAATTTTTAATTACCTATTAACTTTGTCACTAATTATTAGGAAATTATTAAATTGAGGCTTAGGCAGGGATGGCACTGAGCCACTCATATATAATAAGTACCAAATCTGCAAACTTTTACGTTCCTATTTTTAACTGCAAACTTTATAGGCCAAAACCCATTTATCGAAACTATCGATTATATGGGAGCTATATGTTATGTTGGTCCGATCGGGGTGATTTTCGTGACACACGTTTCGCGTATAGTATGTACTAAACCTCCTAGGTTTTTAATTGCAAGAGTTATAGGCCACAACCCGTTTATCGGAACAATCGATTGTATGCGTTGTATTGTTCCGGCAACAGACGGGCATGGCTAAATCAACTCAGCTCATTGCCCTGATCATTTCGGTATGTTTAATGGTGGGTCTATCTCTCTTCTTCTCATATTTACAAACATCGGACAAAAGTTATAATACCATTTCAAGTTCAAGAGAGGAAAAATGAAGCACTTTTTTAACTAATCTGGGAGCGCTGAATTCGAATCTGGGATTAAAATTTGGCTATCGCGACAACAGTCAATACTAACACTACAATTTCACGATTACTTATTTGAGAGAAGCCTACGTTTGTTCTAAAACTTAAAAATCTAAATCTTTATACATAATAGTAGCAATTAGTCTTGACAGGGAGATAGTGTGTAACTAATTCAAGCAATTTATGCTTTGTGTTTGGAAAATATTTGGTTGGAAAAAGGACGTTAGAAACTTGGACGATGAATCGTTCACCAGTAGTGGAATTCACTAACTTATAGCGATTCGATTCGGTTCGATTTTTCGAGATTTTCAATAGCGATTCGGTCGCTTGCACTATCGAATATGCGATTCACTAACTTATCTATAACGATGCGGGCAAAGGATTTCTCATCTCCCTATATAACGTACTCCATGTTCTCAAATGCCATTTTTTAATGATAATAATATGGTATAGTATTATTATTCCAATTTCTAATAAAAAATTCAAAATATGTGCATTTTATTTAACGGCATAGAAAACAACTGCAATTTGTGTGTCGTTTAGTTTGCGAAACAGCTGATTGCGAATAAGCGAAAATCGAGAAAAAATAGTTAGTGAATACCAAATATCGTGATAAATATCGTTATGACAAAATGGCGATTGCGAATGTCGTAACGGAAGTTAGTGAATTCCACTACAGCAGTGGTAGTTTCTATGAAGAAGATGATAAACGCCATTTAGTGACTAAAGGTGAGCTAAATGATTTAATTTGGGATTTAAATTTAACGAAGCAAGACACAGAGTTACTAGCTTCACGCATGCAGCAGTATAAACATCTTGCAGTCGGGGCAAAAGTAACAATCTATAGAATTGGAATTGACCGCACATGTTTAGCGTTCGTTGTGGTATTATTCACCCGGGTGAGCTTTTACTTTTTATTTGAGGGTGTGACTTCTTGACTTTGCTACGATTTTAATTAAGAGCTTATAAGCTACACTCAACATTTTGTATTATTCATACATGTTAAGGGTGTCTACTTAAAAAAGGTAGTTAGTGTATTGGGACAGGACCGATATGTATATGAAACAAAAATGTTATTTGTTTTATTAAGTTTTATTTTGTACATCAATATCTGACACTGAAATAATTGTATTAATTATTTTTGGGCTCCAGATCAGTTTATAAAAATGCTTAGTCAATTATCATAGTGTAATAAACAAAGGTGATATTTGTTTCGATAGACGTCAAAGCGAACGCTCTGAGGATTTTGGAAGGCCACGTTGTATTTTGGAGGTACACGAGAAAGGGGGAGAAAGAAGGCTTGCTAGTAAAATAGTACTGAATTTCATATCTTAAAGAATGATTTTCAAAAGTTTAACAGTTGGTATGTAATTTGCAATCATTATAAGACGAAAAAGTTCTTAGATTTTAGACATGGAATCAGCCGTTTCGTACTCATTTTGTAAATCCGGAACTCTTAGCTAGAAAGCTCCCACCAGTGACTCCAGAGGAAAAGTTGTATGGACCTAAATATAGAAACATTTTTTCAGATCTTTCTCCTTTGCCATTTATCACCTCCTGTTTCTAGGCCGACCCTTGAACTTTTAATTTTGTCGTTCTGGTAACGCCAAACCAGCAGATATGTTTTAGAACACGGTGTACTATTCTGTTGGCCAAACTCTGGTCCAGAAGATGGGCTCCCATCCAGAAGGGGCATGCTTAAGGGAAAATAACGGGGCTATACTGCATGAAGTGTTGGTGCAGTAGGGCATCAGTGACAATAGTAGTATTGCCAGTCCTGAATAATGTAGCTGAAATAGGCACTGGTGCTCCGCTGGGGTCTGGCGAGCCGTTGGCATCCTACATGGACAGCCACACAAGGTTTGAAGAAACTAACCATCTTTTGTAAGCAACAGATAAGATAGGGTTTGAACGTTCAACGTACCTTGATCGCGTTATTCCTGTACAGAGCAATGGCTGACGTGGGAATGAATTAAATTCAAGTAGGAAGTGGGGGATTGGTAGACATTTAAGGTATATTTTATAAGGGTGTAAGGTTTTATTTTTAGGACCAAATAAGGAGAAATATATGCTGTTATAACTGGGAACATTACAACATCCAGAACGAAGTTATGTTTGCATACATAACTCCAGTATCTCTCAGAAGGAAGCTCATTCGCTGTTTCCGCCGATTGGATATCAATTAAGAGGCTTAATAGATGAATATGTTTGTGCTAGTTGAATAAACACCGTGTGTTGAATTTTCAGTGCTAATTGAGCAATTTATTCTCTTAATAGAGGCGAGAGTCAGATGACATAAGAAGACAGCCCGTAGCAATTATGATTTGGAACTTCTCCCTGTTGGCGTCAGGTTTGGCGACCTAATCAATAACCGGTCAAGCAGCATATCTTTATCTACCGTTGGCAGACGTCACACGTGATTGAACATATGGGGCCATACCCGAAGCCATACGCGTAGGAAAAAAATACTCCCTCTGATGGAAGAGGCAATTAAGCAGACGGAGAAATAAAACACTCTCTCTCCCCTCTTCTTCTAAGTCTAAATAGCTTGTCTACCTTTTTAGACCTATCTGGAGCTGTGTCTCTTCCAAGATATCATCGTTCGCCATTCTAAGCTGGCAGTGAACGCAACATATTTCGCTCAATTCGAATCTGCATTCAGTTTTTCAAGGGTGATTATAGTTTCCGAGATCTCGCATGATAGCACCATTGTGCTGTTATAGCAGCTTTTAAATCGTGGCACTGCTTGATAAGTAAGTAAAAATGGCAGAATGTTCATAAAAGTATGAACATATAACTACGCCGCTCTAAAATAAGTAAATTTATACAGTCCACTAGAATTTAAGATAATATTGTCATACATACATACTAACAAAACAAACAGGATAAGGTACCTAAACCTATCACACATACACTCACATATGTACACACATACAGTCCACTTGAGGAAATATAAGTATAAACAACCCTCATACAAAACAGATGGTTTCTTAATATTCAACCAATGCCCTTGAACAAACAAACAATAGAATCAAAAGAACAATAGAAAATTAGGAACATTTAGGAACATTAGAACGTTTGGGAACACAGTTTTAGGATTTAGTATATAGGCAAATGTAAAATAGTTTAAGACTCAGAATTAAAATATATTCTAAACCATCAACACCATTATATAAAAATAAAAATGCAGAGACAGTGTTGCCAAGTTGATCCAAAGCGTTTTTGTTACGTTTGTGGTGGTTATATGATTAAAAAAAGTGGCAAAATAATAACAAATGCGCTCTAAGATGCGTATCTGCACTACTTTGGTTTCAGAGTAGCGGACATTCATAAGTCAAGGAGACCGAAATTTATTTGTAACGCATGCAAAACAAAGCTGTATAAGTGGCCATTTTCAAAGCCAGCGCTCTGGAGAGAACCTAAAAACCATGAAGATGATTGCTACTTTTGTTTGATGAAAGTTACGGGTATAAATGCAAACAAATTAGCAAAATATAATTATCCTGATGTATCATCAGTATCCAAGCCAGTTCCACGTACTGCTAATTATCCATTGCCAGTTTATCGAAGTATAAGTGCAAACGTCCTGGAAACTTTAACTCCATCACCCCCAAGCAGTGAAAGCGACTTTGTCATGGAAGCGCCACATTTAATTTCGCAAGATAAACGAAGCGATTTGATTCGTGACTCGAGTTTGTCCAAACAAAAAGCAGAGATGCTAGCATGACGGCTGCAGCAATGGAAAAATCTAGACTCTCGAACACAAGTTACTGTATATAGAAACAGAAATGAGGCACTTCGACCGTTCTTCAAAAAAGAAGACAACATAAGTTTCTGTAACGATATTAATGGTTTGTTTAATTAAATGAATGCACCCTACGATCGAAACGAATGGCGTTTATTCATTGATGGTTCCAAATACAGCCTAAAAGCTGCTCTTCTCCACAACGGGAATAACAAACCATCTATTCCGATTGCTCATGCAGTTCAAACGAAGGAATGCTAAGAAACAATGCGGAAGATCCTGTGCTTCATCAAATACAATGATCATAAATGGGAAATATGTGGTGGTCTAAAGGTATAAACATTAATTCCACTTATTTTTTATATTATTTCAACAGGTTATTGGCATCTTAACTGGGATGCAATCTGGATTCACCAAATTTTGGTGTTTCTTATGCTTTTGGGATAGCCGCGCAACTGAACATCATTATGTGAGAAAAGAATGGCAAAGTCGTACTCAATATGAGCCTGGACAGCAAAACCACTAGTAAATCCACAAGACATTTTCCTGCCACCTCTTCACATTAAACTTGGCCTTATAAAGAACTTCGTCAAAGCATTAAACCGTGAAGGACCGGCTTTTCAGTACTTAGTCAAGATGTTTCCTAAATTGTCATATACAACCTGATATTAGAAAACTAATGGCTGATAAAGAATTTACAAAATGTTTAACGCCAGATGAAGCAGCCGCGTGGGCATCTTTTCAAAATATCGTTCACCACTTTCTTGGTAATCACAAATCCCCTAATTTTGAGGAAATTATTGGCGATATGTTGGAAAATTATCGAAAGATTGGAGCTCAGATGTCTCCAAAGAAGCATTCCCATCTCGATTTCTTTCCCAAAAACTTGGGTGAGACGCGCGACGAACAGGGAGAGCGGTTGCATCAAGATCTAGCCAAAATTGAAAGACGATACCAAGGATGAGCGACTATTGCTCAGCGACGGTTTGAACTTTCCCTACATATTATACGTCGTTGGAAGCGTATTTTAATTTCCTTCGAACAAGCTATTGCTTCCGTTCGTCGCTTTTGTAAAATTGGCGAAACGGTTTTTTGAATGAAGTTATACCTAAAAGAACACAAAATTACCGATATCTCGAAATCTTAAATCAATCTTAAAAACGGAATGAAGATTCGGATTCAGCGTCATAAATTGACTTAAAAACTACTTTTAGTTGCCCAGATCCAAAACTATGGATACTTGTGTTATTACACCATGTTAAATTATTATTTTCAATTTTTAAGAAAAAATTGATATAAGAGAAAAATTGCAGGTAAAGTAGAGAATAGTAATGTCACAGGGTAGCATAGCTTAGTTGTTAGAGTACCGATATTTACCACGATATTGGTATTCACTAACTTTTTTTCTCGATTTTTGATTATTCGAAATCAGCTGTTTCGCAAAATAAACGACACACAATTTGCAGTTGTTTTCTGTGGCGATGATTTCTGTGTGAATAATTTGAAGTTTTTATAAAAAAAAACAATATTATTATTGAAGAAGATTAAAGAAATTGCATTTTAATACTTGGCGCACGTTTTGTTAAGGAATGAGGAGTCTCCCAACCCAGTGGACAGACGGTTGCAAAGAGAAGTAGATGACCCTTTCCACTTGAGTAACACGGAATTTCACAAATTGCATCGCCTAACACAGGGCTTAGCACAAGGCATAGTTTATGATTTTGATTTGCATTTAAAGGGCACAAGAATTACAGCGATATCGATAGAAAAGCAGATAAATCTTGGATATTTCACTTGTAGTTCTAAACACCATTTCAACTTTTTAAGGTTTTAACTGCTCTGAGATTTTTTGCATCTGGATGTTACCAGCGGCCCGTAGCAGAACAATGAGGCATATCTATGTCACTTACATCTGTCAGTCGCTGGATACATCGTGTGACGGATGCACTAAACTACATGTTCTTTGACAAAGTGAAATTTCCAATGACGCAAATAGAACGGCAAGCTGCTAATCACCATTTGTAGGAGATGCCATTGGATCCATCGACTGTAGTCATGTGTCAATCATGAGCCCGATTAGTCATGAAGAGGCGAATGTGAACCACCATGGATATCATTCTATAAATGTGCAAATGGTGATGTAAATCTCTTTAAATAATTATGCCCCGGTTTTTAATAATACGTTTTTATACACAGATTTGTGATCCAAACCTCAAGATTTTGAATGTCAACGCAAAGTTTCCAGGGGCAAGACATGACTCATTTATTTGGAGCTCGTCCGAAGTACGAAGAGTCAGGCAGCGAAGTTATGAAAATGGAAATCACAACATGTTTTTGATAGGTAAGTGTGTTTGTTCCTGCAAATAGTTTATGTGACAATACATATTTTACAAAATATCTGCAGGGGACTCTGGATATTATTTAGAGCCGTGGTTGATGACCCCCTCCCTAACCAACCCAACATTAAAGCATTGTGTGAAGCCAGAAACCCTGTGGAAAGACTTTCCGGATTTCTCAAAGGGACCTGGCGATATCTATCCAACCAAAAAACTCTATTGTATGATCCTGGATTTATTGGTAGGATAGTTAATGCATGCACAGTGTTGCATAATATCCGACTTGGTAATCGGATGTACGAGCCAGAGACTGAGTATATAGAAGCAATGACAAATAACAGCAATGTTAATCATCGAGACGTGTTAAAGATAGACTTATGGCAAATTATTTTACATGGCAAATGTATCACTTTGTATAACTTAGCTCTTTCGCTAGTTAAATATATTTTTTTGAGTGCCGCTGTGGGCACGACTTTACTTCATTGAGTCTGAAACGAACTAACTTCTGCTGTGTTAACTCCTCCACCCTTAGATGCAACACTGTTTTGGGTATAGGAACTAGGAATGTCCCTTGAATTATTTGTTGTTGCTTTTATGGTAACCTTGTAGCTTCTTATGGTTACGTTTTTTAAAAGATATCAAAACGATCATCACTCAGCTTTTTAAAATATGAAGAGCATGACTGGAAATTATATTCTGATCCCAAAGTCGTTGCAATGCTATGCGGTCTACACTTGTAGAGGAAGCAGCAGTGCTTGGTATAGCCACTTTGTAGACATTAACCCCATTAGTGCTGACCAGAATAATTCGCGGGTACTACCATTAGTTGTTGGGTCGGGTATTAATGGTAATCTAAGCGCTTTTTCGAGGAGGAAGTGGCTGCATCTCTCGTCATTCTCTGCATCAGTTACTGCCGATAAATTGAAGTCGCATATATCGCAAAACACTGGTATTGATGTAACCTCTATAATTTGTATTCCTTTGATAAGGAATGGCACGGACACTAAATCCCTCCGTTTTGTCAACTTTAAGCTGGGTGTTGAGGCCAGTTCTCTTTCAAAGTTATTGGTGAACGAATTATGACCGAAGAATATAGTTGTGCGTCCATTTAATTTCCGTTCAAAAAACCTCGAAGTCCAACCCATGTCCAACGACAATCGGTTGGGTCAGTTGGTATAATGAGCGGCCTTAAAATTTATATGCAAAACATGGCTGGAATTAGAACGAAATCCCAGCTTTTGCGGCTTTTCACTTCACATCAAGAGTATGATGTCTTCGTTATCGTCGAGACATGGCTAAATGACAGCTTTTTTAACGTAGAGTTCTTCGATCCGATGTTGTATAGCGTCTTTCGCAAGGATAGGGATGCAGTGAAGACATTCGTCTCAACATACAACCAGCAATCGACTTTGGAAATCTTGTACTGTCCTTGGATGATGTTTTTAGTGGCATATCTCGACTTAAACAGTCATCTAATACCGATGTTGATGGGTTGTCTGCAATTTTATTTAACCAGTGCAAAGCTCTTATTTATCCCCTTTTAGTAATCTTCAATAGTTCCCTATCTTCTGGCACTTTTATTGATGCGTGGAAATTGGCCTCTATAACACCTATTTCCAAGAGTGGCAACAAAAATGATATAAGTAACTATAGACCTATTTCGAAACTTTCTGCCACCTCGAAACTATTTGAATGCATTATCCAAGAAAAATTGTTATTTTTCGTTAAGAATATCGTGTGTCCAGAGCAGCATGGGTTTCTTCCGGGACGCTCAACTGTGACTAACTTGGCTATCTTTTCCGATGACTGCATCGCAGCCTTTCAGTCAGGATACCAGGTAGACACAGTTCATACGGATTTTTCTAAAGCGTTTGACCGGGTTTCTCATGCTGTCCTGTGCAAAAAGCTTGCCTGTATTGGTTTCCACTCAGTGCTTATGAGCTGGATTGAGTCCTATCTACAAAATCGCAGGTGTAGGGTTGTTGTTGACTCTGTCAGGTCTTCTGCTTTTGTGGCCTTCTCAGGCGTTCCTCAGGGTAGCATCTTAGGACCACTGTTTTTCTTACTGTTCATTAATGACATTCGCTCTTGCTTCTCTGCAGTAAGATTCTTACTATATGCGGATGATCTAAAAATTTATTCATTTATTAAATGTCAGCATGACTAATACGTCATATTTTTTATGTAATTCGCCCCTGTTGCATGTTAGTGAATTGAAAGACCTGGGTGTAGTTTTTGACTCCAAATTTACTTTCGCAAGTCATATTAATCTGTGTATCTCGAAGTCATACGCCATGCTTGCATTTGTTAGGCGTCATAGCTCGGAGTTTACGGATCCCTACTCGCTAAAACTCTTATATTCTGCATTTGTACGTTCCAAACTCGAGTACGCTTGCCTCATTTGGTCGCCTTATTATCACTGCCATATCGCAAGAATTGAGCGGATCCAGAGAGTATTTGTATATTTTGCTTTGCGCACCTTACGGTTTTCTGAACCCATCCCGTCTTATGAAGCGAGATGCCTATTGATCAACCTAAAGTCACTGCAGAGTAGGAGGGTAATTTTATCGCTTTCGTTTATTTTTGACGTTTTTCGTGGCACTACTGACTGCCCAGTGCTCCTTGAGAGGATCTTCATAAATATTCCTGCTAGAGCCCTTAGGAACTCTGAATTTTTCAATATTATACTTTATGCTATAAACGGTCCAATAACTAGATCATTAATTGAGTTTAATAAAATTTATAATTATTTGGAAATAGATTTTTCATGTTCAAAAAGTCGCTTCTTAACTACTATAAATTGTTTTTATAACTAAGTCATTCAGACTTATTTTTAATGTACCTACTCTAACTTTATAATTTCTACTTAGCCTGTAAGATTTGGTTGTCTGATTGGCTTAAACAAATAAACAAATAGCATTGCAACGACTTTGAAATCAGAAAATATTTTCCAATCATGCTCTTCATGTTTGATAAATTTGAGTTGTTGACTTAATCAAGGCTAAATATAAAAGGCTTATTAAAATTAATTTCCCCAATTTTTATGACTTGTTTACCTAATTAATATTTTCTTTCCAGGCGTAAATATGTCTTTAAAAGGTGACGACGAAAGTGACGAACATGGCAAAAGGTTTCACCAGCAAATGAAATTAATGGAGAATCGATATAAAGGATTCTGGGACATCGCAATGATGGGTGATTACTAAACTGAATAAACGTCAAAGTAGAACACATAATTACTTCGACTACATAGTAAAATCAAATTAAGATAAAGATTGTTAGAATATAGTATGTATATACATAAACATATTTAAAAAAAAAGTTAAAAATATGGGTAATTTCATTGATAAATTGAACTTTTAACTCAATAGAAACAGAGCAGAGCTAGATATTTCACTCTTCTTTATACTATACATATGTACGCCTTGAGGTATACGTTGAAATTGCGCAACCTGGGTATTGTTATTTGATCGTTATAACTTTCGTGGTTTTAGAATGCTGACCTTGCAAAAAGTAATTTTTTTCATAAAAAAAAACAAAAATCTGAAATTATAATCTAATATCTCGAAAACTATCTGGTTGAGCAAAAAACAATGTATGATACATTTACATCAAATTTTATTGCGCTTTGATTTTGCAATTGTTGAATACGTTCGTGAGATATGTATACGTAATTAAAGGGAGCCATCTTTTTGGTTTCTTCGAATAACGGTAAATTGCAAATATCTCAAAAACGGTACCAAAAATTAACTCGATGTTCGAAATCAGGGGGTAGTTTACATACGAATTTCATAAAGGCATCTCTGGTAAATTTTGGCCGTCGACCAGTGTAATTGGTTCTGTATTATGATCGTGGAGTTGCTGTGGCGAATCCAAAACGTTCCTTGTAGACACATCGTTCTGTTGTCTATTGTAACTTCTCCGCTATGATCGCTTAGGAGGAGTATATTGGGCGTATTTTATTCGATGGTAGGTAAATGTTGGTTGTTGGAGCATGAAGGCAAGCTTTAAATTAAGTTAGGAATACAACTGAACTAGAAATATTGACAATGCTTGAAGTTGTGCAGATTGATACCTACATCATTATATTTTCGAATTCAAGCTTAATGCTAACATTTTTCATTTTTACAGGCTTCAATAGCAATTTTCTACAATTGGTTTTTTCTGTTAATCGCAGCGATACAACGAAGCTGACTGATTCGAGGCAAATTTTACTTCGCTAAATTCTAAAGCTTCTAGTAAGTTCACGAAGGGCATTTTTTGGTCTTCAAAAAGTTCCTTTGTTATATCTATTTAATTCAAAATTGTATAAGATAAAGGAATTGACGATGCCTGCTTTTGCCCACTGTATTGAGTAGTCTATTTGAACCAATTCTTCCTTGATTATATTCAATTTGCATTCTATACTACGAATGATCTTTTTCTTTGCTATTTCGCTCGATTGAACTGTGTTAAAAATTGTGTGTGTAATTTTCGAAATTTCATTTAGTCTATTAATTGTTATCCTGTTAATTACAACTTGCTTGTCGTTGTTTCTCAAAAGGTTACACTGGTTTACAGCCAAAATGCACCAGAGACGCCATAGTGAAATTCCTGTGTAAAATCACCCCCTAATTCCGAAAATCAAGGTTATTTTTACTTGAATGGTACCGTTTTTGAGATATTTACGATTTACCGTTATTTCAAAAAACAAAAAAGATGGCTCCACTTAATCGTTTATATCTCAAGAACAAATTGAGCTATTCGAAAACGGTTTGAAAAATTTGAAAGCATATAAAATTTACTATAATCGGTACATACAACACTTTTTGCTAGGTCTTGCAGATTCAAACATAGTGAACAATCATTAAGGATTTTTAAATTTTTTTTTGTAAAAATATAAAAGAATTTGTACTTTGCGAGGAAGCATCTCGAAAACTTTTTGTATTTTTCCCCCCTCTAAGCTCTGTTTTATTACAAAAAAAAAACAAGCTATCAGTGAACAAAATCGATGAACTAATACAAATATCCATTTAATACCCTACAAATAATAGCATATGTACATATGGTTCTGTCTTAACTCTATGATCTTATTTTATAATTGAAAAAGTTATGTGTCTTGTTTTGACGCTTATTTAGATTAGGATCGGTTTCTCTTATGAGAAACCAACAGTAGTCGCCCATCATAGCGACATCCCCAATCCTTGATACCGACTTTCAATCACTTTCATTTGCTGGTGAAACCTGTCGCCATGCTCGTCACTTTCGTCGCCAAGATTTTGCGGGAAAAAAATTTAAGTGGGAGTGTAAGAAATGAATTTTTAAAGACATATTTACTCCTGAAAGAAAATAAAAAAGTAAATTAGATAAATACATAAGTGACACATTAGTATATAATTTTCTTAGGCTGGATTTATCTTTCAATTCAGAACAAATTTTTTGTTTATATTTTTCCCGTTCTTGTTTGTTCGGAACTGAATTCAGATTTATGGCTATATATTCTCATGTAAATTTATGTAATATATAATTTATTATAATATGTTTTTTTATTTACCCATTTCCGCATAGTTTTTGATTAAGTCGTTCACTATCATCTCGTAGTTAGGACTTTTGTGTTTGCCTAAAAAAGAAGTAACGGCCTTTTCAAAAGAAGCCCACGCTGCTGCCTCCACTGGTGACAATAGTTCTTTGAAATGGTTATGGGTTATCATTTTCCTTATTAGCGGTCCCACAAAAATGCCTTCCTTTATTTTTGCTTCTGAAATATCTGGGAAGATTGTCTTCAAATGATGAAAAGCTTCGCCTTCTTTGTCCAAAGCCTTCACAAAGTTTTTGATAAGTCCGAGCTTGATGTGGAGCGGAGGTAGACTTATTTTTTCCTTCTTTATAAGTGCAGAGTATTTTATGTTATCTACCCCAACTTGAAACTCGATTCGTTCTGGCCAATCCTTTATGATGTAGTGGTCTTGACGAGCTCGGCTATCCCATTTGCATAGAAAGCAACAGTATTTTGTGTATCCACTTTGTAGACCACATAGCATTCCAACGACTTTAAGATCGCCACATATTTTCCAATCATGTTCTTCGTATTTGATTAACTTGAGCAATTTTTGCATTATCTCATATGTTTCCTTCGTATTTACTGCATGCGCGATCGGGATAGATGGCTTTTGGTTGCCAATATGCAATAATACGGCCTTTAAACTTAATTTATTGCCGTCTATGAACAATCGCCACTCTTTTGAATCATATGGTTCACCAAATTGTTTGAATAGACTAGCAATGTCTTTGCAGTAACAAACACTGTCCTCCTTCGTATAGTACTTGGAAAATTCTTCGTGACGAGTTCTATAATATGTTCGGATGAAACAAATTTAAATTGTTGCATTCGAGAGGCGTGTAGTTCGGCCTTTTCCTTTGACAATTCCAAATCCCTTATCCAATCATTGAGTTGTGCTTGTGACAAAGAATATCTTTCGTTTTCCGTTTGAAATTCAGTACAACGTGATGCCGCGTAATCAGATACTACTGTTGACAATGAAACTGGAGCCGGAACTAAAGTTAAATTTGATTCTGGCAATGTCGCTTCTGTTGAAATTAGTTCTGGTAATGACACTGTAGATACGGTCGCATAGGTTACTTTTCTGGACTTTCCAACCCCAAGTACTTTTGTAGTACAAATATAGCAGTCCGTTGAATGGCAAGTTGGTTCCCTTCACTTCATTGGTGTAATAAATTTCACACGTCGCCTAAATAGATAGTTTCAGAAATTAGTCAGCTATGCATTAAAAGGGAACAAATTCCTAATTTTTACAACGTACATTTTTGTTCCGGTTTCCGAAGAAATCAATTCGACTCGGCATGTGGTGCACACAGTGTTCGGTGTCCATGGTTTTTAGGCTCAATTCCAAAACACTTATAGTATGTAACTTTCAAAGGATTTGAAAACACACGTCTCATACTTTTAACAATAAATTGACCGCAGATGAAACAGAACATATCTGGATCATTTGTACACTCAAACTCTCGTGCCCTTTTATTCATTTTTTATTTTTAAGTAAATGACGGGTTATAAACTGCAATTATAAACTGAACAGTATCCGGCGAGCTTTGCAGATATTATGAAGGAACAAGGCGCATGTACCCTTATTTATACTTAGATCCAGTAAAAATTCAAGCCTACCTAAACAAAAAGGTTCCCTAGTTCTACAAAGAAAACACTACCTGCCTCAAAAATATGCTCTTGTTTAAAATGTACCTAGGTTTGAGAAAACGACACTAACAGCTTTTTGTACCTAATAACTTTTCGAAAATCTACCTGCTAACTAACTGATATACGAATACTAAGACATATGTACCAGTAGGGTACTTAAGCATTAAATGGATATATTTACTTGAATGCTTATAACTTTTGTATTAGTTCATCGATTTTGTTCACTGATAGCTTGTTTTTTTTGTAATAAAACAGAGCTTAGATTGGGAAAAAATATCTGTAAAAAAACAAAAAGTTTTCAAGATGCTTCCTCGCAAATTACAAATTTTTTTATATTTTTACAAAAAAAATTTTAAAAATCCGTAATGACTGTTCACTTTGTTTGAATCTGTAGGACCTAGCAAAAAGTGTTGTATGTACTGATTATAGTAAATAGTAAGCTTTCAAATTTTTCAAACCGTTTTCGAATAGCTCAATTTGTTTTTGAGATATACACGATTAAGTGGAGCCATCTTTTTTGTTTTTTGAAATAACGGTAAATCGTAAATATCTCAAAAACGGTACCATTCAAGTAAAAATAACCTTGATTTTCGGAATTAGGAGATGATTTTACATAGGAATTTCACTATGTCGTCTCTGGTGCAGAAAAAAAGTTGGAATTTGTGATCCAGTGTTATTAGTATGATCGGATATCACTTGGAAATCGTCGTGGTCAGGCGAACCTGCGAGCCACTTCCAAGGATGTTAAGGGACCGTTTTCGTCTAGGTTTGAGTCCGTTAAGAATGTTTTTGAGTAGCTCGATGTCATGTTTGAGGAAGGGTAACTGCTGTCCTTGGGTGTTACATAACTTTTTATTGTCAATTCTGTTTCAAGGTCGATACAAATGTTGTGCGAGTAAGAGGTAGGGATGGCCAAAGTTGAAAAAAAACCGGTTTGTGATTAATCGCGGTTTTTTATTCCGGTTTTAAACCGCTTTTAAAACCGGACACGAAAAAACCGGTTTTTCGAAAAACCGGCACAATTTTAAACTTCGAAAAGAAAATTTATAGAAATACAGCAATGTAGATACTTAGTATAGGGTTCTTCCCTCTAAATTTTTAAAAGAACTCAAGAAGTTCTAATTCAACAAATATTTATTTTTGGTAATACTTTCCATCCAACGTCAAGTGTTAATACACGTCCAAAAATCTTGAGAGAGGTATCAAAAGACGCGTCTTGACCTCCGTAACAATAATCCGAAGGGGGAAAAGCAATATTTTGTTTCTGTGAAAAGTTATTAGTGAAAAACCGAAAATTGACCCGGGTCAGATCCCCAATTCGGGGCCCGATCCACGTTTTTTATGTGCAGAACACCTTTCTGCGTAGGCGGCCTTCGGCCGCGCTTCAAAAAATATCCCTGGGCTACGCCATTCCAACTCCGGGTGTGTGCCATAGCCGTGGCTACCGCCTCGGTGATGTCGTTCCGCGTACCACTTTTTACTCACAGGGTAATGTGATTACAACAACCACATGAAAATGACAGAAAAATTGTGAACTTTAACTGCAAATATCTCGCAAAATTCTAAAAATATCGGATTTTCCCCTCCAGATTATTGTTACGGAGGTGAAGACGCGTCTATTGATACCTCTACCTAGATTTTTGGACGTGTATTAACACTTGACGTTGGGTGGAAAGTATTACCTTATTTTTCAGTTCAAGTTAATACAGTTAAATCAAATTTTTAAAAGAGCAAAATTCTGAAAAAGATAATACTTTTTTGTACTAATACATATAAATGTGGGTGCTTGAATTCAAAAAAGTCACAGTAAACATGTTTTCAAAAACTTGTCTGGAGTTGGTGGCTGCCTATCAACAGTTCTGACTTCTTCATTCGAATTAGAATCATCACAACACAACACATCATCGGAGCTCTTGTTGGTGTTACAAGGTAAATAATTTCTATCCCAACCGGCATGATTGCGCTGGAGGTGTCCTTTTAAGTTGGACGTGCCACCTCCCAGTTTTACTACCGCCCCACACAGCTTGCATAAAACTTCTTCATTCCCTTTTTCATCAAAATATTGCCAAAGTGGGCTTTTTTTAGATGCGGGGCCATCACTTATCGCGAAAAATAATTTAATATTTACAATTCAATGGAATAGAAGTCGATAGTTCGGTTTTCGGTTTTTTTGAAAAAAGATCGATTAAAGACAGTTGCGATAAAAAGATCGAAAAAACCGAAACCGCGAATAGAAAAAACCGGTTTTTTTAAACACCGATCTTTTTTGGCCATCCCTAGTAAGAGGTGTTTTCCTGTGCTCCCGAGTTTTTGACGTTAGTTACTTTTTTTGAGCCTAAAAAATTACCACCGGTGTTTTACTAAGTACGCGTGTGCAAAATTTCTATCGTTTTGGCCAAAAATCTTTAATTCCATCATGAAGAATATGACATCAACCCGTAGAAATCCCCTGCGCAGACCTACAACACCACCAACAACACTACTAACGACTCTGACAACTTCAGTGCCGGTGACCAACGCGGGAGAGACATTAGCAGAGCAGAGAGTCTCCATTATTGAAGAGCTGAACACAGTAATAAAGAAATCTGAGGAAAGAGTTATGAGCAAAATTAGTGAGTTAGCTGCTGAAATTTGCAACTTAAAAATTTCCTTAAATACAATGGAAACAAGAGTAGCTGCAGTCGAGAGATCATGTAATCAGGTAAATACCCTACGCGGTGAACTCGACAGTGTGCGTGCTGAACTTTCTGAGCTACAAAGCAGCGCTGTCGCTACCGACGTCTTTATAAATGGTATCCCTAGGGCTGAAAGCGAAAATATTTCTGACATTTTCTCCAAAATATGCAAAGCAGCTGAACACAAACCACCCCCGCTACGTGATGCCTTCAGAGCAACAAGTTCAAAAGCAAATTCGCAAAACAAAAACCAATAATAAAACTCTTTTCCCACTCGCTGCTCAAATCAATTTCTGTACTCTACAAATCCCGCAAGAGATCGTTGACACTCAGTGACATTGATCAACCCGCTATGGTCGTGTATATGTACACGAGAGTCTGCCTAAAGTGAGACGTGAAATTATGTCTTATTATTCAGAGTTGCGGAGGAAAAAAACCTCGCGCCAGTATTTTCTATTAGAGGCAAAGTATAACTCCGACGCAAACCTGACGAAGAGCCCCAACTGGTATGCACAAGACAACGTGAATTCTCTTATGAGTACAGCAATCAAATCAGCATCAGATAGCAGCAGTCAATCTCATTCGCCGTCTATCAACACATTTGTTTTGTTTTTGCATTTGTTTTGTTTTTGCTATATTTTCTTTTTCTGCTTACTCAATATTAAGTTCTTGTATCTATTTTATGCCTTTTTCTAAATTCACTTATTACTTTTCTCCTCCTGTCCTTTTTCCTATTTTTCTTTATTTAAACGCATCCACTTATGTGTTTAATGATTTGTATGGAAGACTGTTCGTTGTTTTAGCGCAGCGCAAATGGTATTCTTTTGTTATCTAACAGCTGCTTGCATTCTAAGGGCTGTGACAGCGTATACAATATGATGCGCATACTCAGTAAGCAAAGGATTTGATTAAAAATATGCCACCTTAATGCCCAAAGCCTTTTACCCAATATTGATAAATTTCGATACATTTTCTAGTCATCGAAAATTGATATCGTATATGTGATAAATGAGTTGGCAAAATTAAGTGTTTATCTGAGCCCTCATCCTCAATTGAGTATGTTTTTATTGAAATTATTTCTCCGAATGATAAAATGCTAATAGGCTGTGTCTGCCGACCAAACAAGTACGTTGCTTTTGATAACTTTATTGAACTTATTGAAGATCTTACCTTAAGCTTTAATAATATCGTAATAGTTGGGGACTTTAATAGTGACATGTTGGACATGCAATCCCTCGCTCTTTTTCCCACTAATACCACAACAACTACACACTTTACCCAAATTAGCAGTACTCTACTGGATGTATTTTTTGTTAATTATTTGCTAAAAGTCCAACTCTATGACCAACTGTCTGCTCCTAATTTTTCCAAACATGACCTGATTTTTATTTCATATGATTTAGAATTCACGCACAACTTAGATGCCTAATCATATAGTTATATATTGATTATGTGCAGCTCCAACGAGCTATTGATGGTATTCCTTGGGATTCAGTATATAGTTTTGATTCACCGAATGATCAAGCCCGCTTCCTACAAAATAATATAATTTCACTCTTTGACGAACATGTTCCCATTGTAACAAAGTCCAACAAAGATCATAAGCGACCCTTCTTCAATGATCACATAAAGGGCCTAATTAAAAAGCGTAACAGAGCATATCGTAAGTGGCCACGGTTTAAATGTGCTGTTACCTATAATGCATTCAAGGCTTGCAGGAGAGAGGTGACTAGGGTAATCAAATTGCATAAGTTCAAATATTATGAGACCCAGTTCAGTACAGCGGTAGGATCGAAGGAGACATGGAAACATATTCGCGATATCGGCCTTGGCAAAAAAGTTAACGACACGTCTGATTACTTAGATGCAGACGAGCTAAATGAACAATTTGTTCAGTCATCTAGTTTTGCTAGTTATGAAAGATACAGTGAACGCCTTAGCGCAATGTTTCCAAGTTTTTCTTTTTTCTAAATTGATGATTACCACGTCGTTCAATCTGTTCTTCGAGTGAAATCCAATGCTACTGGTTTAGATGGAATTCATCCTAAATTCCTCAAATGGCTGCTTCCCAAAATTTTACTGTATGTGACGTTTATCCTAAACTCAATTCTGAGGACGTCCGTCTTTCCTGCTTGTTGGAAAGAAGCCAAGATTATTCCAATCACGAAGTCTAATTGCAATACTGCCATTCTTGTCCAAGGACCTTGAACGAATAATGCATGCCCTCATATTTAAGTGATCGATCGCAAGCTCTCTCTACCGGAAACAGCATATCGAATTACTTATCGGTAACCAAAGGCATTCCTCAAAGTTCGATTCTCGGTCCACTGCTCTTTGTGTTATATGTTAATGACCTCCCACGCGTGCTAAAGTATTGCGATATTCATGTTTATGCAGATAATGTGCAGTAGGGTGGCCCTTATATGACGTTTTTTCAATAATTTTTTTGGTTCATTTATGTGTAAAAATGAGCTGTGTGAAATTTGGCGTGAATAGGATAAGGGTAAAGCATGCCCTCGGGCCTTTTTAACGACGATTTAAAAAAAAAGTCGCATACTAAGCAATTGATTTTGGGGCTTCATAAAAGTTACACCACGGAATCATGTAAATATGTTAGTTATAATTTGCAGTGCAAATGTGAAAATTTTAACCAATTTTAAAATAAGTGCCTTCTAAATTTAAGTTTAATGGACTCGTGAATAACAATTTCCTGAAGATACCAAATACATATAGAGGTGAGTGACATATGTACATATAATTTATAAATACATACCTATAGTTAGATTAAATCACAAACAATTTTAAAGTATCATATGTCATGTTTATATGAACCTGGAGCCGAAATATTTCAAAAGTCATCTCTTAGGAGGCATTTGGAAATTACTTTGAAGAAAAACGCAACAAAGTTTAGAGTCGGTTTTGAAATTGTATCTAAACATGGCAATATATCCTGGGTTTCGTAATAACACTTCAAAACTATAAAGAATGCATTTTAGTATATTCTACCGAAATCTATGAAATTTGCAATTTCAAAAAATGTGTCAGTTAGGCTCTTTGTGTTTTAAGGTGACGATGTCGCTCGTTCCATTGTAAACAGGGTTAACTCAAAATTCTAATTTTTTAGATAGAGCCCTAAAAAAGTTATATGTATTGCCATCTTGGTATGGACTATTTCTGCTGTCTTGCGAAAAAAAAAGTTGGAAAATTATGCTTTGTTTATTTGTTATTAAACAAAAAAGAAGTCTACAAACTCTCCAGAACTCTCCAGCTATTTTGTAATCTCCAACAGCACTATACAACAATAGTCAGCACTGTTATAAAAATAATTCATAAAAGTTTTCACCTAAAGCCAAAGCTGTTAACTACAGTAGCTGACTGTTTTATTTTACATACAGCAGTGGCGCAGGTGGTAAGCGTGCCGGCTATGATGCGTGCGTTCGCAGGTGCAAGCACGAGTTCAGGGCAGGTTAAGTTTTTTTTTTTGTTAATTGAATTTGCCTTGAAACATATAAAAACTTTTTATCATAATATTTTTTTTTACCTTTATCAAATTTGTAACCCAATATTTCAATATTTTTCTGGTTATGACCTCTATCTTGGAGTGAAAAAATCAATTTTTTTGAAAAAAAGCTAAAAAATTATTGGAATTTATTAATATTTCTCTTTTTTTAATTTTTTTTTAAGAAATATAACATATTTGTAAGTTTTTGCAAGCTCAAGACCAAATAAACAATAATTCGTAATGAATTTAATTGTCAGTTTTTTGGGAAAAATTGATAATTGGAGAAAAATTACAAAGGAAAAATCAACAGCGATGGATAGGATTACATGTTTCAGAGTTTCCAGGCTCATCATCAGATCCCTTTTCGGACACTGGGATGCGAACCCGTGTCTGCACCAAAGCCGCTGTTAGAAAACTCTAACACTAAGCTATGATGCCC